>MU714002.1:100992-142826 GCA_026770625.1 Nicotiana glauca | reverse complement strand
GAATTTGCTATCACCTCATTGGGGCACGTCCATAGAAGGGTTTTTGTCTTCATGTTTTGCTTTTTGGGGATGATCGTGTTCCCTATGAAGAAGGCTAGGATCCACACCAGACTAGCCATGATAACCAAAACTCTAATGGAAGGGATTAGTGGGAAGACTTTCAGCATAGTGCCCATGATCGTCGTCGAGATATACCGCGCCTTGAACAAGTGTCAACAACAAGGTAGTCATTTTGAGGGTTGCAATTTATTGCTTCAGCTTTGGCTCATGGAACACCTCCGGAAAGGAGAATACCGACAAGAGATTCTACGCAGAGATTGGGATGATCATATCGCCGTCCACCAGCCAAGGCGTATGAATTATATGCCTAGAATGTTCGCACAACCAGAGGACACCAGAGGATGGGTGGAATTACTTGAAAATATGAGAGAAGACCAGGTACAGTGGATGTTTGAGTGGTTCCCCATGGATGAGTTCATCGTTCGATCCCGAGATGCACCATTTCTCATACTGATTGGCTTGAGGGGAACTTATCCTTACGTTCCTCTCCGAGTCATGAGACAAACTGGGAGAAAACAAATCATACCGAAGGTCGATAAGACGAGTCACCTCAGGGCTAATTTCCAGGATGACGATAGCCCTCACCGGTGCCAAGCTCAGTATTTGTGGCATTGCAAGATCGTTTTGGAGAAAGAATCCATTGAGCCAGACAGGTACCATGCCGGTTATGTGCCTCATTATTTGGGTTGGTTAGAAGACAATGGCATGGGTCAACCAAGATCCGTTCGGGGTCACAAAATTATTGACGAGCATGCTGAAGCACAGGTTAAGTATAAACAACTGCGCAAGAGAATTCGAGAGTGTGAAAGTGAGCATCGGGAAATACAAGAAGCCCATCAGAAATTGATTGAGGAGTGGAAAGAAATGGCTGTCAACGCCAACAACCAACTAGGATATTTGGAGCGGGGTCTAGTAGAGTTGGAAGGAAAGTTAATCAAGAGGATCGAAGACTGCCAAAATGCTGAAGGAAATGCAGGCGGACACCTGGCCCGAGCCTATTTGCTGTTAGGACTACGCGAGTTGGTGGAGCTGTTCGAGGGAAACAAGGATGCCAAATCTAGGGAAGGTCCTTCTGGGACCAAGTAGTTAGGAGTCCTTTATTTTTCCTTAATGATGTAATAAGGTCAATGGCCACTAGTGACATTTACTTTCTGTTATTTAGAGTCGTTTGGATTCGTCTTATTTTTATCAATAAAATGAGGCATTTAACATTATAAGCTCTCCAAAATTATTTGTCACTAGGCCTACCTCGGGCACAACGAGGCACAAAATTAGGATACGATTTATATTCTCGCACAATGTGTTTAAATACTGCAATACTTTTTCCTCAGAACCCACACTAACTTGTTACCTTTTTTATTTTTCTTTTATTCCCCTCCCCAAAGGTTAGTTCGTGCATTCTGGCACCGTCGACATATTCCACAAGATCCAAGGGCCCTCCACTTCTGAGTCCTGTCTGGAATAAAAACAAAGGAAAAATGGAAAACACAAGTGCTAGAAAGGAGATTGAAAGGGAGGAAACTTCTCAGGGTACCCCAATTGCTAAGGGAACTGCTGCTCATCTTGAAAAAAAATTGCTGAAATTCTAGGAAGAGTTGGACCAAGTTCAGAACTTGGCAAGCCTATCATTCTCTCTTGCTGCTCCTGATGTCAACACCCAGAATCCCGCACCTCCATAAAACATCCTGCAACCATAAATACAACCTACTCACGTCCAAACCTACAACACATGCAATAACGCTCCATTACTCATCCCCGAGCCACTCAACACCACAAATGACCATCTCCACAACACTCCTATTTACGTGAATACTATGGCCCACTACGCCCAACCCATCTCAAATGCACCTGAGTCTGATGACAAGGACTGCCTCATCAGGAACTTAGCGGCAGAACTCAAGAAATTAACTAGCCGGGTCCAGGGTGTCGAAGGTAGCAAAGGCATTGAGGGGCTGAACTATGAAGACTTATGCATTCAGCCAGATGTGAAACTTCCGGAGGGGTACAAACCTCCCAAGTTCGAAATGTTCAATGGAACCGGAGATCCTAGAGTCCACTTGAGGACCTATTGCGACAAGTTAGTTGGGGTTGGAAGAGACGAGAAAATCCAGATGAAACTCTTCATGATGAGCTTGAAGGGAGATGCGCTATCCTGGTATATCAGTCAGGACCCCAAGAAATGGACGAGTTGGGTAGGCATGGCATCAGACTTTATGGATAGATTTCGTTTCAATACGGAGAACATAACGGATGTGTTCTACATACAGAATTTGAAGAAGAAGCCCACCGAAATATTCCGCGAGTATGCTACTCATTGGAGGTCAGAAGCTGCAAAGGTTAGGCTAGCCCTGGAAGAAGAGCAAATGAATAGGTTCTTCGTCCGGGCTCAGGATCCCCAATATTACGAAAGGTTGATGCTAATAGAGGGTCAAAAGTTCTCTAATATCATCAAACTCGGAGAAAGAATCGAAGAGGGCATCAAGAATGGTATGGTAACAAATCTTGAAGCATTGCAAGACACCAATAAAGCTTTACAAACTGGTGGCGCGTCCAAGAAGAAAGATGTAAGTGCCGTGATGATTGCACAGGGAGCCAAATCACCACCAAAATACCACACTTACCCATCACCTTCACTTACATATCAGCCTATCCCAAATTAACAAGCGCCCGCACCCTCCTATCCACCTCCCGTTTACCAGTCCTCTCCACCTGTCACATATCAAACCACCTCGCCCAGATACTTTCAACCAGCACCTGTTTACCAAGCTTATAATGCTCAACCCTCTCACTACCAATCACTACCCACCCGTCAAAATTTTCTAAGACCCAGACAAAATTTTGACCGTAAACCTCCCAGACAAAACATAGCCATCACAGAACCAATTGACCAGCTATATGCGAGACTCAAATCTGCTGGTTACATCACTCCTATTCTAGCCAAAGCTCCAGAAAATCCCTCCCAGTGGGTCAACCCCAACAAGACCTGTGCGTATCACTCCGGCATGAAAGGACACACCCTTGACGAGTGCCATTCGTTAAAAGATAAGATTCAGACCCTGATCGATGATAAGGTCATTGTAGAAAAGGAGCCCGCTCCTAATGTTCGTAACAACCCACTGCCTGACCATAAAGGTGGAGACATTCATATGGTCGAGATCGAGGATGATTGGGACCCCAAAGGGTCAATAGGTTTGATTGCTGAAGGGAATGAACCAAAGAAGCCGGTAGTTACCCTTAACCCAATTGTTGTGCAGAATCAACCCTCCACGGACGATGAAGTGAGTATGTCTATGCCTCTTGAATTTGAAGCACCTCCTTCTGCAAAGGCGTCCGGGCCAATCGAAGTTGAATTCGGAGTTCCAAAGGCACCTACACCCTTTGAAGTTGATGTGTTACCACCAAGGGTGCCTATTCCGGTGGCAATGACTGACATGACACCATTCCACTCAAATGTCATACCATGGGATTACACTGCCAAAACTAGGGGGAAAGGAAAGACAAATACAGGAGAAACAATTGTCGCACAAGGAATGACTAGAACAGGGAAGGTCTATACCTTAGAGCACCTAGCTTAGTCCGGGAAGCAAGCCCCGGGACGTCCCATTGAGACAGGACCCGACGATCTTTGGAGGAAAATACAGGCTACGGAGTACTCGATCGCTGAACAATTGAATAAAACATCGGCACAGATATCTATCCTAGCTCTTCTGCAAAGTTCAGACGCTCACAAGAATGCCTTAATGAAGATACTGAGCGAAGCCTACGTGCCCAGCAATATAACCAGGGGCGAGATGGCGAACATGGTGGATCAAGTGTTGGAGAGCCACAAATAACCTTCTATGAAGACAAATTGCCTCCAGAAGGCTTGGGTCACAACAAGGCATTGCACATCACTGTGCAGTACAAAGATTATTTCATCACCAGGGTTCTGATCGATGGGGGATCAAGCCTCAACATCTGTCCGCTTGTAACTCTCAGAACTTTGGGGAAAGGCCTACACGAGATTAGAGATGGGGCTATCAATGTGAAACCCTTCGATGGATCCCAGAGATCTACTATTGGAGAAATCAGCCTGTGCTTGCAAATGGGACCAACATGGTTCGACGTCGACTTCCAAGTGATAGACGTCCCGGCATCCTACAACTTGCTGATAGGACGCCCCTGGATCCACGATGCTAGAGCCGTAGCATCGACCCTGCATCAAGCGGTAAAGTTTGAATGGAACCACCAAGAGGTGATCATTCATGGTGATGGTAGTAACACTATATATAGTCGCCAGACCATCCCGATGATTGGAGGCAGAAGGAAAATAGGCGGAGAGACATACTACCATATAGAAAGGGTCAACGCTATAGACAAAGACAAGTGGTGGGACAACAAGATTGAAAGCATCCTGAATTGGTGTGGGTACGAGCCTGGAAAGGGGCTCGGTAGAAATCTTCAGGGGATCACTAAGCCCATCAAACTGAAGAAGCATGGCACTACCTTTGGCTTAGGGTATGATTATACTTGGAAAGAATTCCAGAACTGGTCGCCACCATGGCACGGCCCCTACTATCCATTGGAGTTTCCGATACCTAGCCTGGATCAAACCTTCCAGCCAGCAGATACTATATATGGGTCTGAAGAGGACGAAACATTGACAGCTGTGAAGAATTTGTTCCTAGAGGATGATGATATGGACTGTTGTGTTCTTTTTTAGGAGGAGGGGGAGGAAGGCCCTTCTATACAAGCTGTGAACAGAGGAGACCGCCTCAGCAATTGGTCAATTAGGACCGTCAGGGCCCGCAAGGCTTTGGGGTAGCAAGGCTAAACAAAAGCAGCATGCATCACATTTTTTTAGTTTACTTTACTAGTTGATTCTCTTTCTGCATTGTCTTTAATTTCGAAAAGAGCTCTGATGTTTCAAATAATTTTGAATTTAATCAAAGCATTTCAGTTTATCATATATATCTCGCTTATTATTTTCTCTATCATTTACTATATTTTATATAGCATTACTATTACTTATCTTGACACTAAACCAACGACTGTGACTTGCAACGAAACAACGCAACAAAAGGACATAAATTCAGAAGAAGAAGAAATACTTGAAGAGGTCGTCAGAGAGGTTGAGAATTTTGAGAACATACCTAAGTCAAACCTGGAAGAAACTGAGGTCATTAATTTGGGAGATGCAGAGAGTGTCAAAGAAACTCGCATCAGTGTTCACTTGTCACCATCAGAAAAGGAGAAATATACGGAATTTTTGAAAGAATATGAGGACATATTTGCCTGGTCGTATGATGATATGACTGGCCTTAGCACAACCATTGCAGCTCATAAGTTGCCAACAGATCCAGCTTGTCCGCCAGTAAAACAGAAGCTCAGGAAATTTAAACCCGACATGAGTTTGAAAATCAAAGAAAAGGTTACTAAGCAAGCCAAGGCTAAGGTTCTCAAAGTGGTCGAGTATCCAACATGGTTAGCCAACATCGTGCTAGTACCAAAGAAGGACGGGAAGGTTAGAATTTGTGTCGACTACTGGGATCTCAACCGGGCCAGTCCCAAGGATGACTTCCCCTTGCCAAATATACACATTTTTATCGACAACTGCGCCAAGCATGAGTTGAAATATTTTGTTGATTATTTCGCTGGGTATCATCAGATATGGATGGATGAGGAGGATACAGAGAAAACGGCTTTCATCACGCCGTGGGGAATGTATTGCTACAAAATGATGCCATTTGGATTGAAGAATGCTGGCGCCACCTACATGAGGGCCATGACTACCATTTTTCACGACATGATACACAAGGAGATCGAGGTATATGTGGACGATGTCATCGTCAAATCCAAGAAATCCATTGATCATATGGAAGATCTGAGAAAGTTCTTCAACAGACTGAGAAGGTATAACCTGAAACTGAATCCCGCCAAGTGTGCATTCGGGGTTCCTGCCGGAAAACTACTGGGTTTCATCGTGAGTCATGGAGGAATAGAATTGGACTCATCAAAGTTCAAAGCCATCCAAGAATTGCCACCGCCAAAGAACAAGAAGGACGTGATGAGTTTCCTGGGGAGACTCAACTATATCAGCTGGTTCATAGCCCAGTCCACAGTCATTTGTGAACCCATCTTTAAAATGCTAAAGAAGGACGCTGCTACTAGATGGACCGAAGATTGTCAGAAAGTCTTTGACAGAATCAAGGAATACTTGTCAACGCCACCAGTATTGGTTCCGCCCGAGCCAGGAAGGCCCTTATTGCTTTATCTTGCAGTTTTGGATAGAGCATTCGGTTGTGTTCTGGGGCAACATGATGAAACAGGGAGGAAGGAGCAAGCAATCTACTATCTCAGTAAGAAGTTTACCCCGTACGAGGCCCGGTACTCCTTATTAGAGCGCACCTGTTGTGCTCTAACTTGGGTAGCTCAGAAATTGAGGCATTATTTCTGTGCTTACACAACTTATCTCATATCTAGGATGGACCCGCTGAAGTACATTTTTCAGAAGCCCATGCCCACTAGCAAGCTCGCCAAGTGGAAAATCTTGTTGAGTGAGTTCGACATTGTTTACGTGACTCAGAAAGCAATCAAAGGTCAAGCCATTGCAGATCACCTCACCGAGAACCCTATCAGTGGAGAATATGAACCCCTGAAAACGTATTTCCTGATGAAGAAGTGTCCTTTATAGGAGAAGATATTACGGAATCCTACAATGGTTGGAGGTTGTTTTTCGACGGGGCCACCAATTTTAAAGGAGTTGGTATAGGGACAGTCCTAGTATCGGAAACCGGCCAGCATTACCCGGTATCCGCCAAGCTCAGGTTCCCTTGCACAAACAACATGGCTGAATACGAAGCTTGCATCCTGGGACTCAAGATGGTCGTTGACATTCAAGAGTTACTAGTGATCGGGGACTCAGACCTGCTCATACATCAAGTTAGAGAAGAATGGGCAACCAAAAACTCTAAGATACTTCCCTACTTGCATCACATACAGGAGTTAAGGAAAAGATTCACAAAGACAGAATTTCAGCATGTCCCCAGGGTCCAGAATGAGTTCGCTGACGCATTGGCTACTTTGTCATCCATGATCCAGCATCCAGACACGAATTTCATTGATCCCATCCTAGAGAAGATCTATGATTAGCCAGCTTATTATGCTCACATTGAGGAAGAAGCGGACGGAAAACCATGGTTCCATGACAGCAAGGAGTACTTGACAACGAGAGAATACCCAGAACTTGCCAACACCACTCAAAAGCGCACACTCCGGAGATTATCCAACAACTTTTTTCACAGTGAGGGAATCCTGTACAAGAGGACTCTCGACTTGGGTTTGTTAAGGTGTGTCGAAGCAAAAGAAGCATCCAGATTATTGGACGAAGTGCACGCAGGGACCTGCGGGCCACACATGAATGGTTTTGTCTTAGCAAAGAAGATACTCCGAGCAGGTTATTTTAGGATGACTATGGAAACAGATTGTGTCCAGTACGTTCGCAAATGTCATCGCTGTCAGATACATGCAGATATGATAAAGGTGCCTCCAAACGAGCTTACTGCAACAAGCTTACCGTGGCCGTTCGCCGCCTGGGGAATGGATATCATTGGACCTATCAAGCCTGCCGCATCAAACGGGAACAAATTTATCATGGTGACGATTGATTACTTTACTAAATGGGTTGAAGCAGCATCATACAAGGCAGTGACTAAGAAAGTTGTGGTAGATTTTGTCCGTGATCATATTGTTTGCCGATTCAGGATTCCAGAATCAATCATCACCGACAATGGTTCCAATCTCAACAACAACTTGATGAAAACAATGTGCGAGACATTCAGGATCAAACACAAGAACTCTACAGCCTACAGGCCTCGGATGAATGGAGCTGTAGAGGCGGCCAACAAGAATATCAAGAAGATACTAAGGAAGATGGTCGAAAGTCACAAACAATTGCATGAGAAGTTAGCATTTGCTTTGATGGGATACCGAACCACGGTCCGCACATCAACCGGGGCAACTCCCTACATGCTGGTTTATGGTACAGAGGCGGTCACTCCAGTCGAGGTAGAAATTCCCTCCTTGAGGATCATACAAGAAGCAGAGTTGGACGATACAGAATGGGTAAAAGGTCACTACGAGAAGTTAGCCCTTATAGATGGGAAAATGATGAATGCAGTTTGCCATGGTCAGTTGTATCAGAACAGAGTGTCTAGAGAGTTTACACTGGGGCAGCTGGTATTGAAGAAGATATTCCCACATCATGATGAAGCCAGGGGGAAGTTCTCTCCCAACTGGAAAGGTCCGTACATGGTTCACCGGGTTCTAACTGGAGGAGCCCTTATTCTTGCAGAAATGGACGGAGAAGTCTGGCCAAAGCCAATCAACTCAGATGTAGTGAAACAATATTATATGTAATCACCTATGATTGCTTTATGATGTAATTTGAATTATGCCTGACCCGATTCCCGTTTAAGAGGTGATACGTAGGCAACCCTATGGGTTCGGTCACAATTTAATAAAAATCTCATTTCCCCCTATTATTAGAACTGGGGCAGAATTTTGAGGAGGACCCTCAAAATTCCGAATATGGTCTTCAGCCGCTCATCACCAAGGATGTCACCGCAGTAAACTGGGGTAGAATTTTGAGGAAGACCCTCAAAATTCTGAAGTCGATCTTGCATTCGTTCAGCGCAGCTGTCAGAAGTGCCAGCCCAGTAAACTTGGGCAGAATTTTGAGGAGGGCCCTCAAAATTCCGGAGCGAGAGAGGTTGCAGTATTTTGAACCACGTTGCAGTCGTTGGTTTATTTAAACAAAACTATTTTCCACTTACGTTATATTTATTAAAACATGCATGACTATGACAGCTGTTGTTTAGCAACGCTACCCCAATGATGCACGACGTTGGAAGCCACAGAAGAGTGAACTAACCTTTTTCCTTTACAAAACTCACAATTTTCTTTGGATGCAGGCACCCAAGTCACAAAGTTACCAATCATGTCTTGCAAC
Source organism: Nicotiana glauca (assembly GCA_026770625.1). Lineage (NCBI taxonomy): Eukaryota > Viridiplantae > Streptophyta > Magnoliopsida > Solanales > Solanaceae > Nicotiana > Nicotiana glauca. The sequence continues at coordinate 133,777 of MU714002.1, read as the reverse complement.
TGCATCGAACTGTTGTGCCTATGCGCATTTGCTGTCTGCACGCAATGGTCCAACAGCCGCAATATCACGATCGGCTATTAGCTAAGATTTTTTTTGTTCTTACTATTCGCTTTATCTTATTGCATAAGGCTACATTTCTGCCTTCTGAGACTAAGCATTGTCTCCATCCTGCATTATCTGCATAAGGCTACCTTTCTGCCTTCCGAGACTAAGCGTTGTCTCCATCTGCATTTTCCTGCATTGCATAAGGCTACCTTTTTGCCTTCCGAGACTAAGCGTTGTCTCCATCAAGCATTATCTGCAAAAGGCTACCTTTCTACCTTCCGAGACTACTCATTGTCTCCATCCTGCATCATCTGCATAAGGCTACCTTTCTGCCTTCCGAGACTAAGCGTTGTCTCCATCTGCATTTTCCTGCATTGCATAAGGCTACCTTTCTGCCTTTCGAGACTAAGCGTTGTCTCCATTCGTATTTCCTGCATTGCATAAGGCTACCTTCTGCCTTCCGAAGTTAAGCTTTACCTCCACTTGCATGGCTAAAAATATTGCCACCTTTACTTACGTCTTGCAATCGGCTGAAACATCGCCAAACGTTATTTAAATTTTTCTGTCAGCTGAAATATCGCCACCTTTACTTACGTTTTGCAATCGGCTGAAATATCGCCTGTTTCATTTAAATTTTTTTTGTCAGCTGAAATATCGCCATTTACAGTTCTTGCATCGTCTGAAACATCGCCAAACGTTATTTAAATTTTTCTGTCGGCTGAAATATCGCCATTTACATTTCTTGCATGGCTAAAAAATCGCCACATTTACTTACGTTTTGCATCGGCTGAAATATCGCCAAACTTCATTTCAATTTCCGTCGACTGAAATATCGCCATTTACGCTTTCGCATCGGCTGAAATACCGCCAAATCTTGCATTTTATGGGCTGAAATATTGCCAAACTGTCCAAAGGCGTCATCTTTCGGAGGCATCATCTTTATAGCCCGAGAACACCATGCCATGGCCCGAGGACCCCACTTTATATCTTGCACATCATTATTCAAAGGCATCATGGTTCGGAGGCACCATTGTCATAGCTCGAGGACGTCATTTCATAGCCTGCGAATCCTTTAATTTTGCGCCTCATGGCCCAGGACATCATGGTCCAAGGACGCCATCCTAACCGTCCGAGGACAGCATTCATGGTCTGACGGGAACTTGCATCATGTTTTAGTCTATGCACAATATACGCCTATATATCTCACTTGCAAGTACATCGACTGGCACCGGCCTTCTCAGCAGGAGCGATTCCACTTCGGCTCCCGCATCCTATCAACTTCAAAACACCTTTTGCTTCCCCCCAAGCATTGTGTCCATCCTTTCAAATCTCCATCGGCATGTTTCCACTGTTGTTTGGGCTGAGAATTGTTGATACCCAATTTTTTCCTATGTATTTTTATACCCAAAATATTTTTAAAATAGCATATATAGTTACACCAAAGGGTTTTGGCATTTTAATGATTTTTAAACCAACTTATTGCCTATTTTTATACCATAAAATCAGATAATTATTCCAAAAACTATCATTTTTGTGGGCAATTTATTTTTATTCTCATATTTACATCAAAGTATGGCTAAATGATTTTTGTATATTTTTACAAATTCGTTTGGTATTTTTTAAAACTAAATTGCATATAATTGCAATACTAGCCTCTTTAAGATTTTATAGTATTTTATAATTATAAAATTGGTTCCAGTATTTTTAAATTAATATTTATATGTCATTAACTGATTCAGTACCTTTAATTTAATTTCAAAATCACTTCTATCATTTTATAAAAATAAAAAGGAAAAGTGGCTATTTAAGTTTTGGCCTCATTTCATTTCAATTATAACCCCAATTTCATTTCAATTTTAGCGTAAAATCAAACCAATTTCAAACCCAATTGGACCGGCCCCAATTCCAAACCTGACCCCCCGATCCAACTATTTAACCCGCCCGAATTTCTTTAAATCCCGGTCGTTGATCCTTTTGATCAACGACCACGATCAACCCTTTCCTTTTTAATTCCGCCTAACCCAACCCTAATCCTCATTTCTCTTCAGTAGCCGCCTCTGAAACCCCCTCTCCTCTTAAACTCTCTCGAAGGGTCTCGAAACCCTAGTCCCTCTCACCTTTCTCCGACCATAATCTCACCGGAATCCATGGCTTCCCAGGCCATGGATGGCCTGTACTCACCTTCCTTCACCCTTAAACCATGGGTGTTCGAGATTTCGAGGTCTGACCTCGACGACATCCGTTCAGATCCTCTACAGATCTGTGATTCTATGGCCTCTCCGGCCTTGCTCCGGCGTGTTCTTCAGGAGCCTATTCTCCGACTCAATACCAGACTTTCTTCCAAACCTTCTCATTTTTAGGGTTTCTCTGAAACTCTAAAGCTATTTAAGGTTTTTCTCTGGATGTTTTCTTATATCTGTACTATATCTGTGCTATATTCGACGTTTTAAGCTTTTTCCCCAATTCTCCTATCAAAATTAGTTTATTTCCAATTTAGGGTTTCTGAAAAGTCTTAAAATGATTTCTATTTCTTCTTATTCTTCTTTTCATTGTGTAAATCTGTCTGTGCCATGTTCTTATGTTCCCTCTTCCAACTCGCATGTTCTTTTTCTCTTGTGTTCTTATGTTTGCCGTGTTATGTATGTTCTTCTATTTTTGTGCTCTGTTCTTTCTTCTATTGGTTTCTATAGCATGCTTTTGCATGTCTATCTTATATGTCTCTTTACTGTATTTTTTTTAACTGAGCTTTTAATCCTTGTTTGCCTTTACTGGACCTTTGTTTGAACTCTAAGCATGTTTCATCTACTGTTTCCCTAAGCATACATCGCCTCTTCTCTCCTGAACATGTTTTAGTGACAAGCTTTGGTTAAACGTGTTCCCTGTGTTTCAAATTAGTTTCTACACTCTATTTGCCTTAAACCTGCTATGCTATTTGTTTGTTTTCTCAAAAGTCTCTGGAAAGACTACTGAGCCTGTTCTAGTTGTTGTCTTCACGTCTATACATCTGATTCGAGTCGAAAACCCTAGTATTTGGTTTTTTTTTGGGCAGGCTTGACTTTATATTTAGGCTAAGGTTCTATTCAGGACTCTTGACTCTCTCAGACTCATCCTGAGTCTATGAACTAAACCTTCTTTGTTATGACTCTGAATTTTTCTACACTAGTCTCTCTCTTGTTTTACATGTCTGTATGCTTTATATATGATAAACTTTTCTTTCAAAAGGCTTTTTGCCAACTTGTGATTGATTCCGAATTCCTTTTTATAAGGTTTGATTGAGTGTTACTGATTTTCTCTAAATTAAACCCCTCTACGCCTTTCCTGGTTAGATTCATGCATAACAAACCTCAACTCCTGATTTTACTGGCTGTTGATTGATTGCCTTTCCTTGTTTTTGCCCAAACCGTGTACTACTAGACTCATTCCTTAAATAAATTTCTATGTATTTACCCTCATTATACTGCTTTGGAAAAGATTTCGAACCCAAACCCTTTCCTTAATTATTCTTCCCGTTTGAAAATTAAATCCCTTGACTAAAGGGAGATTGTATGACTGATTTCAAGGTTATTTCTTACCTTTTTCTGTACTATAAAAGGAGGCTACCCTTCTACGCTTTGGAACACCTACACTTTCCCAGACTAAGACTCTCGAGTTGCACTCTTACACACATTAAGCATTCTGCCTCCTACTCTCTTCTTCTCTTTTCTTCTCCTCTTTATTTTCTGAAATATATTTGAGTTCTCTTCAAACTTCCAAGTGTTCTGCTGAAACCTAAGTTTGTTCCTGCTGATTTCCTGCTGTCTGCTTGCTCTGTTATTCTGCTTATTCTTACTTTGCAACTGGTATGTTCCTTTTATTTTAAATAATACTCCTCCATTATGTGTTTACATCCTAGTTCTGTTATGCTTTCCTTCATTCTGTTGTTGCAACTTTGTTACTACTTCTTTTATGTGAACTCCCTTTCCCTTTCCCCTTTGTGTATGAGTTGTGGTTCAAGCTATAACAACACCTTAACATTGCTGTCTATGACTCTGAACTGGGTTCTTTGAACCCCTAACTCAATCAATTCCCACTCCCCTTTCCCCTTTATGTGTTTGAGCCTTGGACTTGAGTCTGACAGTGTCTTAATCACTATCCAGACTTAGGTCTGACCCTCAAAGGTCTGCTCCTAACTTGTTTAACCTAAACAAGTGGTCAGGGGTGTGCCAGCCTACCTTATGGCTAGGTATGACCACCACCTGTCATGGCTCCCTAATTCCCTTTCACTTTGCACCTATTCCTAGCTATAAGGTCTGCCCCTCTCTTGCAAGAAATGCTTTGGGACCCCTGAGCTCCCTCTGAACTTGGATGCCTGAGAGCTGGCTCCTCCATACTGCACTATTCTAATTCTGATGATATCCTGGGTGTAAGCAATGCCTGGAACCTTTGAGATTCCTCGGAACTTTGAAACACCTTGGATAAAGAGAAGGTTTTGAAAATCTGGATCCCGGAGTTGGTTAAATACATATTATTGGACATTAAGATTGAATTAGGCTGCTTGGATCCAGTTGTTAGCTTTTGATGTATCTTTAATTTCCAGTTCAATTTATTGAGTTGTAATAATTTTGTATGAAACTTGGGGAATATAGTAAAAGGGTGTGGGAGGGGTCTTTACTTTCTTGCATCCAAAGGGTAGAAATCATGATTTAGGACTTTACTTTTTTAATCAAACTAGAAATCCTGCCTATAGGGGCTCTAATACTGATTTCATTACATAGAGACCATGCCTATAGTAACACTTAACTCACCTAGAAAGCATGTTTATAGGATTTAATCCACATATTCTATAACTATGCATCACGAGTGTAAATTCCCTGAAAATTGATAGATACCATGCCTATAGGATATAAATATTCATTAGGCAAATTTAGGAAGCATCTTTTCACAAGTTCATTAACAAGTGCTAAAAAACATAGATATCATGCCTATAGGATTTTTGCATCAATCTCGTTGGCTCTTTAAAAGCAGTAATAATTGGTTAATTGGTTCCTAAATGCCTAACTTAGTAACGTTTTCAAAACTTTAACCTTTGATAAAACTCTTTTAAACCAGTGTGTATTTGTCCCAAAAATCGAGTTTTCTTCAAATTTGCATGTCTTTTTTCTAACACAACTTCTCTAATATTCTGCCTAAATGCATTTCTTTTCAAAACGATCCCTGAACTCGTTGTTTAAATCAGCTCCGCAATTTACTCTTTAAAGTTTGTCTCTTCTGGATTTCAATAATTACTCTTTCTTCATGTGCAATTAAAACAGTCCTCCGACCCTTTTTGAAATGTATTTGCTGTCCTAAGTCTGCAGTCCCTTTTTTTTTTCTTTTTTTTTTAAAAAACCTCTGCATTAGTTACCTTCTACAAATCAGTGCTTTTCTGTAAATACTTTAATATCCGACAACTACATCCAAGTTGCCTAATGCATCCTTTCTGTCTAAATCTATTTGTTGAACCAGTCCGCTCGCTGCGTAATTTTAATCTAAGACCTAAACCAGTATTTGTTAAGGCATGCTAAACTAAATGATTGTTTGATTTTAATTTGAGCCTTGTATGACTGTTTGTTCTCCCTTTTTACTTGCTACTTGTTTTGAATGTCACAACTAGAATTTTATCCTTTAAAACTCCATAAAGGCCCCATCCCTTTCTTACCTTTTAGGATTAGAAGTCCTAACACCCCGGGACTGATAGTTTGGGACGGGTAATAGCATGCAGTAGGTAAACGATACCATTCTGCGCTTTAATACTTAAATAGTTGGGAAGGGTAGACATGGAGATGATGATTACACGATAACACTATGCGTACAATCAGGTACCAGTGTTGTGCGAATGATCCGTGTAATGTATAAACCTAGGACCCCTTTCCCTCTTTATTAGTTGTTATTTTCAGATTCTTTCAAAAAGCTGTCCAAAACTTTTTTTTTTCGAACTTCCATCTCTTGTTTATTTCCTTAAGTTATTTGCATTATTTATTTGATCTCTCCCTCATTGCATATCTCTCCCTAATTTACAAAATTGTTATCCACTAGTTCCAGCATCTTTAAATCCTTTTCGCACTCCTATTTGTAACAATTTTCCCATATTTGCAATGCTTGTTTGTTTGTTTGTTTACATTTGCCTTCAAAGTCACAATTGTAGCATGGCCACGAACTATACTAGTGGATCCTAAGGGGTGCCTAACACCTTTCCCTCAGGATAATTTCAAACCCTTACCCAACTCTGGTTTTCATCTTTAATTCTTCTTAAAGTGTCCTAATGCACTTTATCATTAGGTGGCGACTCTCCAAAATCCAAAAAAACCCAATTCCCAAAAGTGGGAATAGAGTTGTCTTCCCGAATGTCGTGAACCCGATTCTGCGAGAAAAAAAGGGGGCGTCGACAAGCTTTACTGTTTTATTGATGCATGAGGGGCTTGTGATGATTTCTGGACTGAGTGAGGACGAGGTCCATATGTGAGGATATGCTGAGTGATATGAGATGCTTTATATTCCACGAGGTGGCTTGAGTGATGGGAGGCCGAGTGATGTGAGGCCGAGTGCCGAGTGATGATACCACGAGGTGGCTTGATTTAGTGCTTGGGCCATAAGGGACCCCTCCGGAGTATGCACACCCGCAATGAGAGCGGGTACCCATATGATCTGAGAGTTAGCCCGAGGGGCTGATACTATGCTGAGTGACTGAGAGTGAGCCCGAGGGGCTAATACTATGCTGATTGATTGATACTGGGCCCGAGGGACAGATTACTACTCAGTATTTACTTGTTGTTTTACCTAATTTACCTGTTTTTAAAAGGAGATTTCATTTGATTCTTCACAATTTTACTGCTTTAAGTGATTTGCTTCCTGATATAGAATTGCTTTGTGGCTTTATGTGTTTTCATGCCTTCAGTTATTATTTATTATTATTGCTCACTGGGTCGGAGTACTCACATTACTCCCTGCACCATGTATGCAGATTGAGACATAGCAGAGTCCGCACTTGAGCGCTGATTTCCTTCCAGACCAGGCAGCAAGTTGGAGTTACGAGGTAGCTGTTGACGTCTGCAGCCCCTGGTCTCCCCTGTCCTTTATCATTTATGTTTTCTTCAGACTATTGTGGCAGATTTCATACTTTGTAGGCTTATAGCAAACTCTATAGTAGCTCATGACTTGTGACACCCCGGTTTGGGATGTGTCGGGATGGTTTCCTTTGTTATTATCGTTGTTTCCGCATTTATGACTATCTTACACGTGTTTTGGATTTGTTAATGTTAATTAATTGTTTAAAAGAGGTGTTTTCATTGTCCTGGTTGGACTTGTCTTCACGAGATGAGCCATCACGGTCGGGTTTGGGAATTGGGTCGTGATAAAAAGGCCTGATATCCGTTACAAGTCGGATATCACAGCGTGAATCTTGACACGTATCAGCAGAAAAATCGGTTATTAGTTAAATGGAAGATTTTTACCTTTTGTGGAATTGTACTTAGGGTAAAATCCACCTACTATACAAAGGGGAGTCTGATTATTCATTGGGGACACTGTAACACGCACATCAAGGCAATATACACTTATTTTCTTTGTTATTCAAAGTTCTTACGTTTGTTCATCAATTCTCATTAATGTGAGCCCGGGATCGAAGGTAGTCATTTTATTGAGCAGTTACTGAGTCTGGGTCACTTCTTTTGATTGGTTTGACAATGTATTACGTCCTTTATATGTTTAATCTAACGCTATTTATGATTTGTGTTGAATTAACCCATGTATTATTAAAATCACTTACAAATTTAATTAGTATCCATTTTTTAGGGTAAAAGCGTTTGGTGCCCACCGTGGGGCTAAGGATAATAGTGGCAATTTGATACAAATTTTCATAACACACTCTATTTTACGCTTGTTCTTTGAGCTTTTAATTTCAAGTCAAAATTAAAAGTGTCGAACTCCCAGTATTCTCATTTTAACGTGGATGTTGAGTCCGGCCATCACGCTGAGAACAACAACATGGTGCCCAGCAACGAGGTTCCATTTACTGACCACAACGGAGTCCAAGTCATTGATTTCACTCACTTATGGCTATCGAAGAAAACTTGTCTAGTGACCCCGAAAACAACATTCACGGGGGAGCCCAGTCGATAGCTCGGATTACACACGATGGCAAAGGTGACAGGATCAACTTGCGTGTGATCTTCGAAATGTTACATGCTCAACAGGCAGCGATAGCTCAGTTGCAGAACTAGAGTCGCGCCCCCAGCAGAGTTGATCCCGAATCATCTTGGAAAAATGCCTGCAGACATGAACCAGCCATAGAAAGGTCGGGTGAAGCATAACCCAGGAACAACCCCGAGATAATAAAGATGCTTGAATAGCTGCAAAAATGGGTGGAATTAGGAGAAAACAAAATCGAATCCAACGACAAAAAAGTGGAGACCTATAACTCCAGGGTCGATCGAATCCCGAGACCGCCATCGATACTAAAGGGCCTGGATTATAAGAAATTTGTCCAAAAGCCTTTCCCTCCGAGCACAGCTCCAAAGTTGATCCCATAAAAGTTCCGTGTGATCGAGAGTCCGACGTATAATAGGAAAACCGATCCAAATAAACATGTGACCTCTTATACGTGCGCCATCAAGGGAAACGTCTTGGTAGATGATGAAATCGAATCCGTTCTCCCAAAATATTTCTGAGAGACCTTGTAGAAAGAAGCTATGATATGGTATCACAACTTACCCCCTAATTCTATTGGCTCGTTTTCTATACTTATGGAAGCTTTCTTAAAAGCGTACGTTGGGGCCATCGAGGTCAAGACCAGGAATTCAGACCTTTTAAGGTAAAGCAAAGAGATAACGAGTTGCTCAGGGAATGCGTATCGAGGTTTCAAATGGAACGGATGGATCTGCCTCCGATCGCAGTTGATTGGGTCGTTCAGGCTTTCACCCAAGGACTCAATCCTCGAAGCTCATTGGCTTCACAACAGTTGAAGCAAAATTTGAAAGAGTACCTGGCGGTAACTTGGGCCGCCGTCCATAACCGGTACCAATCAAAAATCATGGTTAAAGACGAACAACTCGGGGCCTCTTCCGGGTCCGTTTATCTCGTCAGAGCTAGTGACAGACCCAAATGAAACATTGATCGTGAACCAAGATCGAATAGAGACTGGTATCAACCATACAATGGAGATCTAAGGGGTAATGGATTCGGACGCAACACTATGAGAAGTGAAAGAAGAAGCGAACAAGGTCATAATAAATGAGGACTCATAAGCAAAAGCAGTTTCGACAGATGCATCGGGTACAAGTAAGCACCAAGGTTATCGGAGTACAACTTCAACGTCGACGTTGTTGCCATCATGTCAACCATCGGGCGCATCAAAGATACTAAGTGGCCTCGACTATTACAATATGATCCTTTACAAAGAGACTCCAGCCTAATGTGTAAATATCATGGCACTCATAGCCATAGAACCAAAGATTGTCGATAATAGAGAGATAAAGTAGCCCGGTTATCCAATAACAGACACCTTCGATAGTTTCTGAGTGATCGAGCCAAAAATCACTTCAGGAATAGGGACTCTAACAAGCAGATCGAGCAACAGAAACCTCAGCACGTCATTAACATGATCATTATTGGGGTGGACATCCCCCAAGGGCCGATGTTAAAGCGCACTAAAGTGTCCATTATAAAGGAAAAATGGCCTCAGGATTATGTGCCGGAGGGAACCATATCTTTTAATGACGAGGATGCTGAAGGCATCGTGCAACCACACAATGATGCGCTGGTAATATCTGTACTCAAAAATAAATCTCGAGTTAAACGTGTGTTGATTGATCCAAGTAGCTCGGCCAATATAATTAGATCGAGGGTCGTGGAATAGTTAGGTCTACAAGACTAAATTTTGCCTGCAGTCCGAGTTTTAAACGACTTTAACATAGCATGTGAGACCACTAAAGGGGAGATAACCCTACCGGTAAACACTGCCAGAACTATTCAGGAAAAAAGTTCTACGTGATCGAAGGGGATATGAGATACAACATTCTATTTGGGAGCATGGATTCACAACATGAGGGCAGTACCCTCAACACTACATCAGGCGTTGAAATTCCATACACCAGGAGGGATCAAAACGATTTACGCTGAGCAACCAGCCGCAAAAGAAATGTTTGCGGTCAATGAGGTGGTCCCGATATCCGCACTCTTAACATTGAAGAACCCAAGTTCGGTCACCAAGTGAGAAACCAAATAGCAATCACTGACACCGGCCCCGACTGAACAAGAAAAGAAGGGGACGAACGAGGATGACGATTACAGAGTCCCCATGTCTTTCATAGCCCCTGACGATTCCAATGCCACCAAGTCAACGGTTGAGGAGCCGGAGAAAGTCATATTGATCGAGAACCTACCCGATCGGAAGTTATAACTCGGCACAGAGCTTACTCCAAAGATCAGGAAAAAAACTCATTGAATTTCTTATAGGTAACATAGATTATTTCGCTTGGTCCTATCTTGACATGACATGGATCCCACTGGAAATAACTACTCACAAGTTGAGCTTAGATTCGAAGTTTCACCCCGTTAAACAGAAGAGGAGGCCTCAGTCCGAAGTCAAGCACGCATATCCAAACTCTTTAAAATAGGTTCCATTCGGGAAGTTAAATACCGGGATTAGTTAGCAAACGTAGTGGTAGTGCCTAAAAAGGGAAATAAATTAAGAATGTGTGTAGACTACAAAGACTCGAACAAGGCATGCCCTAAGGACTCTTTTCCTTTACCTAACATCAACCACATGATTGATGCGAAGACCAGCCATATCTGAATAGATCCGGGTATAACAAGGAAAAGACTTCCTTCATCTCTAAATACGGCACCTATTGTTATAAAATAATGCCATTCGGACTAAAAAATGCTGGTGCCACTTACCAACGCCTAGTAAATCGGATATTCGAAGAGCAAAAAGGAAAATCAATAGAGGTTTACATTGACGACATGTTAGTCAAGACTGAATAAATACAATATGAAGCTGAACCCGGAGAAATGCACATTCAGAGTCGGTTCTGAAAAGTTCCTTGGATTCATGGTATCCAACCGAGGAATCGAGATCAATCCCGACAAGATCAAGGCCATAGAAGACATCACCGTAGTGGACAATGTTAAGGTTGTTAAAAGACTAACTGGGCGCATATCCGCCTTGGTTTGATTCATTTGAAGGTCCTCCACTAAGAGCCATCGATTCTTCTCGTTATTGAAGAAGAAGAATAACTTCTCGTGACCCCGGAGTGCCAGCAAGCTTTGGAAGAACTCAAACGGTATCTTTCGAGTCCGCCTTTACTTCATACTCTGAATGCAGACGAGCAGTTGTACCTGTATTTAGCGGTATGTATCTAGATACCGCCTCACACCAGCCCTACCCCGACGAGGGCTTTTCGACCTTAAAATCATCCGCGATCGAGCATCCCTTGGGGGCGGACATTTTTAGGGAAGGCTCGACACCCGATTCATCAGTAGCCATGCTGGGGAAGATCTCTCCAGGACGACCACAACGGGAGCGATCTCCTCGACTTCGGCGGTCGGTTGTGAAGAAATAGTTTTGGAAGTTTTAGCCATTGTTGTCAGGGAAATGTTTGAAAAATATGAAGAAAAGTTTGGAGATGAATTGTAGAAGCTTTACTAGAAAATCAAGTACGCTGGTTTGGGTGGCAAATGAATAAAAGCTTACAATTTACCGAGAAATATTGAAGAATGGAGGTAAAAATGTTAGAGTATGAAGAAGGGCAGTGATATCTTGAAGGCTCGAAGATAGAAGCTTGGTTAAAAAGTAAAAAATGAACGAAGGAGGGGAGTACTTATAGAGGCTTCGCGCTGTTTCACATCTAGGGATGACCTGCCGATGACTAACATGCGTTTGAAATCATTATGACGCGACTAACCGGACATTTTGGATTCTTTGTCATTTTCGTCACGACGTATTGAATAAGGAATCGAAGTGCATATATCGTTTGTCATCGTTTTCGTAAACTTACTCTCCGGGAAACGAGGGGACTATCTGTATATGGGTGAAACCGAGCTCATGGGACGCCTTGATTTTTGATGAGATAAACAGAGTAATAGACGTGATTGTAAGGTATTGAAATCGAGGCAAGGAGCCCCTCGAGCCGTGGTCCGAGCAAAATGCATGCCTTCTGAAATATCTGGGCCACGACCCCCAGGTTCGATTTGAATCCTAAAATCACGGAGAGAATTACCAGATAATCAAGCATGACCAGCAAAAGGCCGTGATATCTGTGACCAGTCGGATATCACGGCGTGAATCTCGGCACGTATCGACAGAAAACTGGTGATTAGTTAAACAGAAGATTTTTACCTTTTGTGAAATTGTACTTAGGGAAAAATTCCCCTACTATACAACGTGGGAGTCTGATTATTCACCGGGGACACTGTAATACGTACATCAAGGTAATATACTCTTATTTTCTTTGTTATTCAAAGTTCTTACTTTTGTTCATTAGTACATCACTAACGTGAGCCCAGGATCGAATGCAGGCATTTCATTGAGCTATTACTCTGTCCGGGGTCACTTCTTTTGATTAGTTTGACAATTTATTACGTCATTTATTTGTGTAATATAACATTATTTATCATTTGTATTAAATTAACCCGCATATCCTTAAAACCACTTACAAATTTAATTATTATTCATTTTTTTAGGATAAACAACTATACCACAAGAGTAACCATTATTCTTACTATCCCCGCGTAAGTCAGTTGATATAACAATAAAGACATTTGATGTTTTTGTGGATCAGAAATTCTCCTTTTATTGACTTATTAAATTAAATCAATATTCATCATTTTAGGGACTTACACTTCTTTCTTTATTTTACTTTATAAACCAAAAATTATATACTTAATAATATAAGGTACACGCTTTGTACGTCTATCCTTAAAAGTAAAGAACCTTTTGTTTATTTTTTTAAATACAAAATTTTATATATTTTTTTTTTATAATCTTCAATATTGTCTAAATGAAAATAGAATGATAATAGTCACTACTATTTTTTATTTTAATTTAGCAAAACTCTTTTTTTTTAAATCTCAAAATGTTGAGGGCCCTAGAATAAAACTAGTCTAAAACGAAGAAGAAAAAGAATAAGAAAAAGAAGAGGAGGAAGAGATAAATTGGAGAATTTTATTGCAGTCCCATTTTGACTGCTGACATTCTAGAAAACTCTTACCGAGTGAATACCCTTAGGTAGTTGGCAAAATGAATACGATGGTATTCAGTATTCACAAACTGACCTTAAACATTGAGTAATCATATCTATATATTATTAAAAGGAGAGGATAAAGCCCTTTCCATAAGCCAAGTGACAATATAAAAAAAAAGCCACATGGCATAATTAGTTACTAATTAGTTTTTAGTTAATAATTAATTATTAGTTATTATATTTGAATTTAAATATCTATAAAAATGAAAATAATAAAAAATAAAAAATTACCATATATATATATATATTAATTGGTTACTTTATTTTATTTAATAAATGTAGATATCTCATAATTAGTTATAATTAAAAAAATGAAAATATAAATATATATAAAATAATTACACATTAAATTGGGTGGGAGTAGTTTCAAGTTGGAGTGTTAAATTTATTTTTTAAAATAAAAATAACAAAAAAAGAAGAAGAAAAACTACCCATTCAAATCAGTGAGTAGCTTCAAGTTGGAGTTTTTAAATTAAAAAATAAAATTTATCTATATATTATTAAAAGGAGAGGATAAAGCCATCTCCTTAAACCAAGTGGCAGTATAAAAAAAAAGCTACATGACATAATAAGTTATTAATTAGTTTTTTAGTTAATAATTAGTTATTAGTAATTATATTTGAATTTAAATAAATATAAAAACAAAAATAATAAAAAATAAAAAACTACCACATATATATATATATATATATATATATATATATAAATTGGTTAATTTATTTTAAATAATAAATATAGATATCTCATAATTAGTTATAATAAAAAAATAAAAAATATAAATATGTAAAAAAACAACTACACATTCAAATTGGATGGGAGTAGTTTCAAGTTGGAGTGTTAAAATTTTAATTAATAAATATAGATATCTCATAGTTAGTTATAATAAAAATATCAAAAATATAAATATATAAAAAATAACTACAGATTCAAATTGGGTGGGAGTAGTTTCAAGTTGGAGTGTTAATCTATATATTATTAAAATGAGAGAATAAAACCCTCTCCTTAAGCCAAGTGACAACATAAAAAAAGCCACATGGCATAATTAGTTACTAATTAGTTTTTTAGTTAATAATTAGTTATTAGTTATTATATTTGAATTTAAATATCTATAAAAATAAAAATAATAAAAAATAATAAATTATCTCATATATATATATATTAATTGGTTACTTTATTTTATATAATAAGTGTAGATATCTCATAATTAGTTATAATTAAAAAAATAAAAATATAAATATATATAAAATAACTACACATTCAAATTGGGTAGGAGTAGTTTCAAGTTGGAGCATTAAATTTATTTTTTAAAATAAAAAATAACAAAGAAAAATTAACTATAATAAAAAAATACAAAAAAAAAAAGAAGAAAAACTACCCATTCAAATGAGTGAGTAGCTTCAAGTTGGAGTTTTTAAATTAAAAAATGAAATCTATCTTCTATATATTATTAAAAGGAGAGGATGAAGCCATCTCCTTAAGCCAAGTGGCAGCATAAAAAAAAGCTACATGACATAATAAGTTATTAATTAGTTTTTAGTTAATAATTAGTTATTAGTAATTATATTTGAATTTAAATAAATATAAAAACAAAAATAATAAAAAATAAAAAACTACTATAACTATATATATATATATATATATATATATATATATTAATTGGTTACTTTATTTTAAATAATAAATATAGATATCTCATAATCTATATATTATTAAAAGGAGAGGATAAAGCCCACTCCTTAAGCCAAGTGGCAACATAAAAAAAAAGCCACATGACATAATTAGTTACTAATTAGTTTTTTTAGTTAATAGTTAGTTATTAGTTATTATATTTGAACTTAAATATCTATAAAAACGAAAATAATAAAAAATAAAAAATTACCATATATATATATATATATATATATTAATTGGTTACTTTATTTTATTTAATAATGTAGATATCTCATAATTAGTTATAATTAAAAAAACGAAAATATAAATATATATAAAATAACTACACATTAAATTGGGTGAGAGTAGTTTCAAGTTGGAGTGTTAAATTTATTTTTTAAAATTAAAAATAACAAAAAAAGAAGAAGAAAAACTACCCATTCAAATCAGTGAGTAACTTCAAGTTGGAGTTTTTAAATTAAAAAATAAAATCTATCTATATATTATTAAAAGGAGAGGATAAAACCATCTCCTTAAGCCAAGTGACAGCATAAAAAAAAGCTACATGACATAATAAGTTATTAATTACTTTTTTAGTTAATAATTAGTTATTAGTAATTATATTTGAATTTAAATAACTATAAAAACGAAAATAATAAAAAATAAAAAACTACCATATATATATATATATATATATAAATTGGTTACTTTATTTTAAATAATAAATATAGATATCTCATAATTAGTTATAATAAAAAATCAAAAATATAAATATGTAAAAAACAACTACACATTCAAATTGGGTGGGAGTAGTTTCAAGTTGGAGTGTTAAAATTTTAATTAATAAATATAGATATTTCATAGTTAGTTATAATAAAAATATCGAAAATATAAATATATAAAAAATAACTACACATTCAAACTAGGTGGGAGTAGTTTCAAGTTGGAGTGTTAAATTATTTTAAAATAAAAAATAAAAAGAAAAATAAAATTAACTATAATAAAAAACGGAAAAAGAAGAAGAAAAACTACCCATTCAAGCCGGTGAGTAGTTTCAAGTTGGAGTTTTAAAATAAAAAAAATAAAAATTACCATTTCAAATTGGGTAGTAGTTTCAAGTTGAAGTTTATAATTGATATAATTAGTTAATAACAAAAAAATTATTTATTGAAAATTAACTACTCAAATATCGTTGAGAGTTGGGTATATCGTATTGACAATTAAAATTTATTAAAGTAATATAATTTAATAGTATAAAACAAGAATAATTATAATTTAACTATTAGTATGGTACAAAAAGGTAAAATTCCTTCTAGAAACTGGCCACCTACCACTTAACTGGTCAGAGAAGTCAGTCCATTTCTCCCATAAAAACACACTGATTTCACTCTTATCTGGCCATTTCCATTATTTCCAACTCCTCGTTATCAAGACATATTGGACTTCTATCATCCTCTCTGTCTCTCTCTCTAGCCATTCAAGGGGTTCCCTGAGGTAAATTCATTTCTTTTCTCTTTTTCTTCTTCAAAAATTTCTGCATCAGTATTCTACGTCGTGATCTTATTCTGAATATATATTTTATTTAATTTTTCCTATTTATGTGAGTATTCGATGTTTGACTTTTGACTATTCATTCGATTCATTTTTGCTTGATTTTCACGCTGATCGATATTAGGCTAACTTTGGATTTGATCCTGATACTGTTCGTATCTCTTTGTGATGAAATGTTGGATTCAACTTCTGATATAGCAGATCTAGAGTGTTCTAGAACTTTCTCTTTTTAACCGTGTCGTGTCTGCAGTGTGAGCTAATTTTTCAGTGGTTAATGATTGTTGAATAAATGTAGTAGGTGTATTAAAACTTCAGCTTGCAAGTTTAACGGGTAAACTATGTATTTTGCCTAATAAATTAGACAATAAGATAACAATAAAAGGAACACCAAAATTTACGAGGTTCGGCCAATTTTTGCCTACTTCCTCAGACACAACCAATGTTTGTTATTGAGAGAAAATTGAAGATGTGACATTTTGCCAAGGTGGAGATTTGTTAAAGATAGCAAAGTCCCACATCGGGAATTTGGCAACTTGGTTGGGAATTCTTCCCTATAAAAGGAGGTCTAATGCCTCCTATCCCTATAAAAGGAGGCCTAATGTTTAGGATTTAATACATTAGGATTCCTTTTATAGGGAAAATTTTTCAACCAAATTGTGAAATTCCCGATGTGGGACTTTGACATCTTCAACAGAAGTGTCCTAGTTTTATAAGGTCGAAACTGTTTCATAGCGAATACACCAAAAAGCAGCACATGCTTATACTGCTTGTTAGTGAAGCGTGGTTGACAAATTTCCATGTGACAACATGCATAGTAAAATTGGAGAAGCACAGGTTGTTGACGAACAAGAATATTAATAAAAATAAAGAAAATGGCTCATTTAAGTTATACAAAGCCAGAAAGAAAAATTAATATCTTTTGGAGTTCATGCAATTGGTGTTCTGCAAAAGCCAGTGATGAGAAAGTCAACTGGTCAAAACTTATATAGAAGAGATCCTAGTGCCATTAATGTCTTCCCAAGTGCAGGGACAAATTAGATAAAGTAGCAAGCAACCATACCCCTCTGCCTTTAGGATGGTCTATGCTAGATTTTAGTGCTCCTTATGCATGTATCTATAGGATATGTCAGATATTACCTTGCTAATATTTACACCCAGCCTCACGCCAAAAATATAGCTGCAAACTGAAGAACATACAATGTACTAATCA
The DNA here is from genome assembly GCA_026770625.1 of Nicotiana glauca. Classification (NCBI taxonomy): domain Eukaryota; kingdom Viridiplantae; phylum Streptophyta; class Magnoliopsida; order Solanales; family Solanaceae; genus Nicotiana; species Nicotiana glauca. The sequence goes on along the minus strand of MU714002.1, from coordinate 116,062 downwards.
AAAGCGAAGGGGGGACAACCAGGGGAAAGTATTTTCATTCTTTTTGCAAGTGGGGGCTAGTTCTGTGCTCTAATTTGTTGCAATTCAAGCTGATGACAAGTTTTAAATTGAAAGAAAAGAGATCGCATCTTTCTTTTCTCGGGTAACCGAGAAATCCTCGATGGCCCGTGGCGCATGGTTCAAAGCTTAGTGGATACTAGCCCCCCTCTCCAACCCTTATCCACTTAAATACCAGGCTTATGTTTGTGGCAGAGTTCAAACCTGGACATGCACCTAACCTGCACATCATGAATTGTGCTCTTACCACTAGCCCAAAGCCCACTAGAGCAAAGATTGCATCTTAACAAATAGGGATGTAACCTTCCATAGCAACAGATAAGAAATATACATTTTCAGTATGAATTTGAACAGAAAAAGGCTTCAAAACAAACTGGAGGATGGAATGTTATAAAACTTCATTGTAAAAATTGGCTAGAGATTCGGTGGAGATTCGACATATCAGTCAATTTCTCTTTTGAAGCTATAGCATTTCTTCCGGCCAAAAGCAGACTACACTTGGCTAATTTTATCAACCTAAGCAGAGATCATGCTTAAGGCCATTTCAATAAGGATCAGAGCATAATCAGGTAAGTCTCATGTTCAGTTCCATAGTCCTTTTCTCTCAATACGGTAAACCCCTCCCCCTTCTCCCAAACCCCCCAAAAAAACCTCTCTCCTCGGAATGGGCGAGAATGGTTTTTCCTGCTTGTCCGCTTGGTAACTCAAACTCTCCACCTCATGGTTGGAGCCTTGGAAGTGGAGAGCCTTCTCCACTAGCCTATACCTCCCTTATCAAATCAAGAGTTTGCTACTGTATGCTACATATCTCTCCCCCACTCATTTTCAATTTTTCTGTTTTAGCTTGCAGTAAGAAGTCCTGAATCCTTAAAATTAATATTGCTCAAGCTTATTCTCCTAATTATTTTTGGATTTCCAAGCAAAACAAGAAAAGAATATAGAATCTTAACATCACTATTCAGCTTTCAGCTATCACAAACACAAAAGAACTAAACACACACACACACAAAGGAACAAGCTTTAGCAACCCAATTCAGATATGACATTCACTGGTGTAAAAAAGAGTAATAAAGAGACAAAATTTGGAGCTTAAATTTGAAATTAAAACCTGTAAGTGAAAAGGGTAGGTAAAAGGGACTGTTTGATAACAATATCAATATCTGATTGAGGATTAAAGCTTTTCAAGCTATCCAACCGAACTTCCACAAGATCAGCACCACTAATTTTAGCCTTTTGCATTACATTCGACATTTGATCCACTGTGTCTGCCATGATTGGTGCACAAATTAGTGTTTGGTTCCTTCTCATTGCCTCCCCCTCCATCTTCCTCACCCCTGAATCCACTACCTGAAAAAATAACTCAACCCCAACAATTCAAAAATCTCAAAAAGAGAATTTAAACATAAAGAAAATGTTCTTTTTTTTTTCTCGCCAAAAGTATAAAGGCAATGTGGGTTGGTACAAGTCTAATTAAGTTAGGTTACTGAAGGAAGGTAATCCAATTTCAAATTCTTTATTCCCCTTTCCTTTTTTCCGTTTTTTTTAAAGACCAATTTAAAAGGAAATTCAAAAATAAAGGAAGTTGTTAAAGAAAAATGGAGGACTCACTTACTCCATTAGCAACCAACTTGTAGAGCAAAAAAATGGAAAGTGTGGACTCAGCAGCCAGCTTGAAAAAGTCAAGTGACAGGGGTATATCGATATATACAAGTAGAGTATTTATATTTATATTTTTTTTTTAAATTAGAAAAGAGAAAAGGGATGAAGTAGATATGATGTGTGGTTTTTCTTTAGCTTTATATGATTATCGTGGGGATAACTGTAGAGGGTTGGTGAGGGATGAAAGGCTACTACTCTTCTATTTTTTTTCTTTTTCCCATTTTTATGATTATATATATGACCATAAATAATCTCCTTGTCTATTACTATTTGAGCTTTGAGACCATTTAATTGAACACAAAGAGTATTTGGTAAAATTAATCTGATTATTTTGAGAAATATTTTTATTTAGATGAAATTACCAAAAAAATGAAAATACTTCTAAATAGTAGCAATTTGGATTTAACCAAATTACTTGAGAAACACTTTTTTTAGCATTTAGAAGTTGTTTGCGTTTGACCAATCCTCACTGAAGTGCTTTTATACAAATGTGGAAAATTTATTTAAAATGGATAAATAATTTGAATTATTTATTATGAGATGCTTTAATTAAGTTTTAAATATCATATTAACTGAAATTTAAAAATTAAAATTACAAATTAGAGAGAATGGCATGTTTATGATACTTTGATCGTGAATGTGAGATCCATAATGCGTAAGGTTTTTGTTTTCTTCAATATATTGGGATAGTTTAGTAGATATAAATTTTGGTAGATGGTAAAAGTTCAAAAATTAATTTTGCTTCGTGTTTTCCTTTACATAAATATAGCTTCCGCATAAATTTAGGAGAAAATCTCACTTTATACCCATTAATTCCAAATTATTTACCCTTTAATACCCATGCCCAAACTATTTACTACTCCTACCCATGATCCCCAAACTATTTACCTGCACTTTTTCTTCCTCATTTTACCAACGTACAATCTACCTCCTTCAACTGATTCTAACTCAATACCTTCTTTTTCTTTAATTTCCTCCTCTTCTTCGACTGACAATGCAACTTCTTCTTCGTCATCATCTTGGACAACCTCAACTCCATCAGAAAAGCACAAGTGCTCAAAAAATTGAAGAGGGATAAAGAGAAGTCTTCAAAAGTGATGCTAAATGATGCTATTTAACTTTCAGTTTACTACATCATGGTCGGTAACAAAAAAATAAATAAGAAAAACTCAATTATATCCATTGTTAGCAAGCCCCAGGATTCTCTCTGATCTCCACTTGTTTTCCTTCAAATCGTAGAATAAAATCCTATTTGTTGCATCACTATATGGTTTCGTGAATGCTATCTCCTTCTTGTCAGTAGTACTAGTACATCTGCGATGTACTGCAAAATTCCCACATGTTACTTTTGGAAGAATGACAATCTCAGGCTGCCTTATCCATTCTCCTGTTTCTGGACTTTGTAGAATCCAAACACGCGTATACGTGACGTCAATGGCTGCTAATTTACCCATTTCTTCTCGAGATGGGAAAATGGACTTTGAGTTTTGTTGAGTTTATCTTGAAGTTGGAGTGAGTATTATAAGTACTTAAGGAAAAATGATCTACAGAGAATTTAGGCTTTTGAGTGAAGAGATATAGTGAAGAAGTAGAAGAAGTAGATGCTGTAGCAGCTCAATTTTATTTTTGAAGATTTCTTGTTTGATTCAAAATGGGTGCAGTTAAATATTGCTTATAGTAGCTTCTGGAATTTCACACTGAAATTTGAAGCTTCTGGAATTTCACACTGAAATTTGATAACGTTTGGAGCTGATTTAAGGTGATTGAGATCGAAATTTTCAGTTAAAAATTGAAGAACACAGCTACAATATACCGCTACAGTATACAATATGTTGTAGGAGTATATAGCTATACCGCAACACTATACTATTATAGTTTACAAAATAGTATACCGCTACAATATACTAATATACTATAGGAGTATATAGTTATATCGCAATATACTAATATACTATAGGAGTATATAGTTATATTGCAACAGTGTACTATTATAGTATACAATATATTATTATGGTATACTGTAATAATATGCAAGATCCTGTAACAATATGATGTAATAGTATACAATATACTATAATAGTATACTTATTACCCGTAAATTCACTTGTCTTTTCCCTTTTAATTTGTTAAGCTTTTACCCAAGCGTGAGGGGCAAACTGAAAATACAAAAAAAAAAAAATTTTATAGTTTTGCTATATGTTGTAATGGTATACTCTTACAATAAGGTCCCTTTAGAATTTTAATTTTTTTTTGACAATTGATATTATTTCAGTTTAACAATTGAATTAATTTTTTTTAACTCTTTGCGTACAAGTGTATACCCTGTTGGTATAGCTATATACTATACCGGTATTATATGTTATTAATTTTTTGGTTGTATTAACTACATTTAATTGGTACACAATTTGATTTTTCTTTAGTAATAATATAAAAAAAGAATAATAAAAAATAGTGAAAACAGTAAATGAAATTAGAGAAAAAGAATATAAAAATACAGAAGTTAAATAAAATTAGAAAAGGAAAAAAGAAAAAAAGAGAGAAGAAAACGAGAAAAAAAAGGAGAAAAGAAAAAAAAAAGAAAAAAGAAAAAAGAAAAGAAAAGAAGCGTGGAAATAAAAAAGAATTGGAGAATAAAGAAAAAATTTCTCACAAGATCTACTATGGGTAGGAAATGTAATTAGTTTATGAGTAGGAAAATAAATTGGTAGACAAGGGTAAAATAGTTTTATTTTTTAACTGTGTCAAAACCCCAATATTGTTGCCTTAATCGGTCAGTTGACAGCTACTTGGGTCAATTCCTCCAGTGGTCCCCAAACTTTGTGTGTTTTTTCCATATCGGACCAATTCACGATCTAGTAAACTGTCCACCTAAATCAGGGGTGTTCATCGGGTATCGTACGGTACGATATTTAGATATTTTGATTCATTTTTAGTATTTGGTTTCTTAAAATGCTATATCAATATTGTACTAATTAAATTATATTGTTTGGTTTTTCTCCTTTCCATTTCGATTTATTCGGTTCAGTAACTTCGATTTATTCGGTTTGAATATTAGCTATTAAAGTACTCAAAAGTACAAAATTAAAAATGCTTGTTGACAAAAGTTTAGTCCAAAACCAGCAAATATCAACTTAAAGAGAGAAAACTGTACATAAAGGAATAATTTAATAATTAGCAATGTCTTGTTACTTGTTTAGAGTTAATTGATGAACTCAGAGAATAAAGGAAAGTGAACTTTTAGATATTTTATATTTATGTTATAATTAAAAATATGTGTATTGTGCAATATAATATATATATCGGTACGGTATCGAAATTTCGGTCTTTCATTTTAAAATACTAAATACCATACCTAATACAATTTATTTTTTGAAACTTAAACCAAATACCATACCGAATACCAAATAAAAAAAATTTCGATTTCGGTATGGTAATTCAGTATTCACCGGATTATGCACAACCCTACCTAAATCTAAGAACCGATTGGGCCATAGATTTTGCCAAAGTAAATTTGGATTTTATTTGGCAAACACAATATTTGGCCATTGATTTTGACTACATTTTGGCAAAATCTCAAATCTCAAAACCAGCTCAATAGCTGGTTTTGTGGCAAAATATCACTATTACTTTTTTTAAAAATTGCTCCAAACTTTTATATTTATAAAAGAGCCCACAATTATTTTGTAACAATGTTGCTTTGTTTTCTCGATCATCTGATAGTGTATTATGTAGTTCATTATAAAAGTGATAATTTTGTATAAAATTTAGTTATGCTCCGGACTATGGTTTGCGATAATATAATGAATGTTATTGATAATGGTATTGTTGGGTATTTGTGATAGCATTTAGAACTTGTGGGTATAAGTCATGTTTGATATTTTTCCAAAATAAGTTTGGGAAATATATTTGGAAAACTGACGTCCAAACACATTTTCATCTTCAAACCAAACATCACCCAGATCAGTTTTTTCAAAACAAATTTGAGAATCTATAGCCAAACGCTAGCTATGTTGTGCGCTGGACTTTATAAAAAAAATATTTTATTTCTATACGTTCTGATTTATATGATATATTATTCACTTAAAGTCTTTTATTACCCAAAAAAAAAGCTATATTATTTACTTTGGAGAATTAAAGATATTTGGCCAAATTTGTAACTAAATTTATGCGGAAGCTATATTTATGTAAAGGAAAACACGAAGCAAAATTAATTTTTGAACTTTTACCATCTATAAAAATTTATATCTACTAAACTATCCCAATATATTGAAAAAAAAAAACCTTACGCATTATGGATCTCACATTCACGATCAAAGTATCATAAACATGACCTTCTCTCTAATTTGTAATTTTAATTTTTACATTTAAGTTAATATGATATTTAAAACTTAATTAAAGCATCTCATAATAAATAATTCAAATTATTTATCCATTTTAAATAAATTTTCCACATTTGTATAAAAGCACTTCAGTGAGGATTGGTCAAACGCAAACAACTTCTAAATGCTAACAAAAGTGTTTCTCAAGTAATTTGGTTAAATCCAAATTGCTAATATTTAGAAGTATTTTCATTTTTTTGGTAATTTCATCTAAATATAAATATTTCTCAAAATAATCAGATTAATTTTACCAAATACTCTTTGTGTTCAATTAAATGGTCTCAAAGCTCAAATAATAATAGACAAGGAGATTATTTATGGTCATATATGTAATCATAAAAATGGGAAAAAGAAAAAAAAATAGAAGAGTAGCCTTTCATCCCTCACCAACCCTCTACAGTTATCCCCACGATAATCATATAAAGCTAAAGAAAAACCACACATCATATCTACTTCATCCATTTCTCTTTTCTAATTTAAAAAATAAATAAATATAAATACTCCACTTGTATATATCGATATACCCCTGTCACTTGACTTTTTCAAACTGGCTGCTGAGTCCACACTTTCCATTTTTGTGCTCTACAATTTGGTTGCTAATGGAGTTGGTGAGTCCTCCATTTTTCTTTAACAACTTCCTTTATTTTTGAATTTCCTTTTAAATTGGTCTTTAAAAAAAACGGAAAAAAGGAAAGGGGAATAAATAATTTGAAATTGGATTACCTTCCTTCAGTCACCTAACTTAATTAGACTTGTACCAACCCACATTGCCTTTATACTTTTGGCGAGAAAAAAAAAACATTTTTTTTATGTTTAAATTCTCTTTCTGAGATTTTTGAATTGTTGGGGTTGAGTTATTTTTTCAGGTAGTGGATTCAGGGGTAAGGAAGATGGAGGGGGAGGCAATTAGAAGGAACCAAACACTAATTTGTGCACCAATCATGGCAGACACAGTGGATCAAATGTTGACAATGAGAAGGAACCAAACACTAATTTGTGCACCAATCATGACAGACACAGTGGATCAAATGTTGAATATAATGCAAAAGGCTAAAATTAGTGGTGCTGATCTTGTGGAAGTTCGGTTGGATAGCTTGAAAAGCTTTAATCCTCAATCAGATATTGATACTGTTATCAAACAGTCCCCTTTACCTACCCTTTTCACTTACAGGTTTTAATTTCAAATTTAAGCTCCAAATTTTGTCTCTTTATTACTCTTTTTTACACTAGTGAATGTCATATCTGAATTGGGTTGCTAAAGTTTGTTCCTTTGTGTGTGTGTGTGTGTGTGTGTTTAGTTCTTTTTTGTTTGTGATAGCTGAAAGCTGAATAGTGATGTTAAGATTCTATATTCTTTTCTTGTTTTGCTTGGAAATCCAAAAATAATTAGGAGAATAAGCTTGAGCAATATTAATTTTAAGGATTCAGGACTTCTTACTGCAAGCTAAAACAGAAAATTGAAAATGAGTGGGGGAGAGATATGTAGCATACAGTAGCAAACTCTTGATTTGATAAGGGAGGTATAGGTTAGTGGAGAAGGCTCTCCACCTCCAAGGCTCCAACCATGAGGTGGAGAGTTTGAGTTACCAAGCGGACAAGTAGGAAAAACCATTCTCGCCCATTCCGAGGAGAGGTTTTTTTGGGGGGTTTGGGAGAAGGGGGAGGGGTTTACCGTATTGAGAGAAAAGGACTATGGAACTGAACAAGAGACTTACCTCATTATGCTCTGATCCTTAATGAAATGGCCTTAAGCATGATCTCTGCTTAGGTTGATAAAATTAGCCAAGTGTAGTCAGCTTTTGGCCGGAAGAAATGCTATAGCTTCAAAAGAGAAATTGACTGATATGTCAAATCTCCACCGAATCTCTAGCCAATTTTTACAATGAAGTTTTATAACATTCCATCCTCCAGTTTGTTTTGAAGCCTTTTTCTGTTCAAATTCATACTGAAAACGTATATTTCTTATCTGTTGCTATGGAAGGTTACATCCCTATTTGTTAAGATGCAATCTTTGCTCTAGTGGGCTTTGGGCTAGTGGTAAGAGCACAATTCATGATGTGCAGGTTAGGTGCATGTCCGGGTTTGAACTCTGCCACAAACATAAGCATGTATTTAAGTGGATAAGGGTTGGAGAGGGGGGCTAGTATCCACTAAGCTTTGAACCATGTGCCACGGGCCCTCGAGGATTTCTCGGTTATCCAAGAAAAGAAAGATGCGATCTCTTTTCTTTCAATTTAAAACTTGTCATCAGCTTGAATTGCAACAAATTAGAGCACAGAACCAGCCCCCACTTGCAAAAAGAATGAACATACTTTCCCCTGGTCGTCCCCTCTTCGCTTTTGATTAGTACACTGTATGTTCTTCAATTTGCAGCTGGGTGTAAATATTAGCAAGGTAATATCTGACATATCCTATAGATACATGCATAAGGAGCACTAAAATCTAGCATAGACCATCCTAAAGGCAGAGGGATATGGTTGCTTGCTACTTTATCTAATTTGTCCCTGCACTTGGGAAGACATTAATGGCACTAGGATCTCTTCTATATAAGTTTTGACTAGTTGACTTTCTCATCACTGGCTTTTGCAGAACACCAATTGCATGAACTCCGAAAGATATTAACTTTTCTTTCTGGCTTTGTATAACTTAAATGAGCCATTTTCTTTATTTTTATTGATATTCTTGTTCGTCAACAACCTGTGCTTCTCCAATTTTACGATGCATGTTGTCACATGGAAATTTGTCAACCACGCTTCTCCAATTTTACGATGCATGTTGTCACATGGAAATTTGTCAACCACGCTTCAATAACAAGCAGTATAAGCATGTGCTGCTTTTTGGTGTATTCGCTATGAAACAGTTTCGACCTTATAAAACTAGGACACTTCTGTTGAAGATGTCAAAGTCCCACATCGGGAATTTAACAATTTGGTTGAAAAATTTTCCCTATAAAAGGAGTCCTAATGTATTAAATCCTAAGCATTAGGCCTCCTTTTATAGGGATGGAGGCATTAGACCTCCTTTTATAGGGAAGAATTCCCAACCAAGTTGCCAAATTCCCGATGTGGGACTTTGATATCTTTAACAAATCTCCACCTTGGCAAAATGTCACATCTTCAATTTTCTCTCAATAACAAACATTGGTTGTGTCTGAGGAAGTTGGCAAAAATTGGCCGAACCTCGTAAATTTTGGTGTTCCTTTTATTGTTATCTTATTGTCTAATTTATTAGGCAAAATACATAGTTTACCCGTTAACCTTGCACTCAAATCCCATTTACACACCTCTTGACCACGGGCAACCTTTTACACACCCAACCTTTTAGTAATGTGTCTAATACACAATACGTTTTTCTTGACCAATTTACCAAAACATGTGTAATTTCACGCTCCAATCAGATAGTGACATGTGTCATTATTTTTTATTTAAAATATGGTGTGCAAACTTGAAAAATCATTGTACAGATTGAAACAATCTTCTAGACAATGGTACAAACGATTTGACAAGTTTATGTTGCGGCAAGGCTACAAGAGAAGCAAATATAATCATTGTGTGTATTTGCGCAAGCTTAAAGATGGTTCCTTTGTATATCTTCTCCTATATGTTAATGATATGTTGATAGCTTCCAAGAATTCAGAAGAAATTGATAAGTTGAAGATTCAACTGAAGGAGTTCGAGATGAAGGATCTGGGTGAGGTAAAGAAAATTCTTGGCATGGAGATAATAAGAGATAAACGTTCAAAGAACTCTATTTACCTCAGAAAGAATATTTGAAGAGAGTATTATAGAGTTTTGGCATAGGTGAGAAGATTAAGCCAATTAGTACTCCTCTTGCTCCCCATTTTAAGCTAAGTACTACTATGAAGCTGAATGGGAGTATATGTCAAGGGTACCATACGCTAATGCTATTGGTAGCTTGATGTGTGCAATGGTCTGTACGAGACCTGAAATTTCACAAGCTGCTTGAGTTATTAGCAAATACATGCATAATCCAGGAAAGGAGCATTGGCAAGCTGTGAAATGGATTCTACGGTATATTCATAATACTGTAGATGTTGGGTTAGTTTTTGAGCAGGAAGACAATTCGTCTGTAGTTGGATATTGTGACATATTGTGACTCAGATTTTGCGGGTGATCTGGACAAACGAAGATCAACTACTGGTTATGTGTTTACTTTTGCAAAGGCACCAATTAGTTGGAAGTCTACTTTGCAGTCAACAATTGCTTTGTCTACAACAGAGGCAGAGTACATGGCTATTATAGAGGCTATGAAGGAGGCAATTGGGCTTCAGGGTTGCTAAAAGAGCTTGGTATTGGACAAAAAAGTATCACAATTTTTTGTGATAGTCAAAGTGCTATTCAATTAGCGAAGAACCAAGTTTATCATGCAAGGACGAAGCACATTGATGTTCGGTATCATTATGTACGAGAAATCATAAAAGAAGGTGGAGTCACGGTGAAGAAAATTCATACTACAGAGAATCCTGCTGATATGCTGACAATAGTGGTGACTTCGGTCAAATTTCAACATTGTTTGGATTTGATCAACATTGTTGAACACTGAAGATTGAAGATGAAGACACAACCAAAATTTGTTATTGAGAGAAAATTGAAGATGTGGAATTTTGTCAAGGTGGAGATTTGTTGAAGATGTCAAAGTCCCACATCGGGAATTTGGCAATTTGGTTGGGAATTTTTCCCTATAAAAGAAGGCCTAATGTTTAGGATTTAAAACACACCTCTCATTTGTCTTCTCATCTTCTTAAGGCATTTGTATCTTCTCTCTCTTTAGTATTATTTCACTTGTATTTTTGGAGTGGAATAAAATATTGGTTGTGTCTAAGGAAGTAGGCAAAAATTGACTGAACCTCGTAAATTCTAGTGTTCCTTTTATTGTTGTCTTATTGTTTATTTAGTGGATGTTATAATTTTGGTATAGTAGTTGTGACTCATTCACACTATATAAATTTCGCTTTCGTAACAATTGGTATCAGAGCCAAGGTTCTATCTGAGTATGCTCTGTGGTTGTAGCATAGTCTGATCTTCCCCACCAGAATTTTTTTATCTTGGTAACTGAGTCAAGGTTCTGAATAAGTATGCTTTGAGGTTGCAGCTTAGTCTGATCTTCCACACCAGAAAGGAAATAATCTTAATTTATGTTGTCAGCTATTAAATAATATTTGTGTCAAAATGCTACTCCCTCCGTTTCATATTGTTTGAGGTAGTTTGACTCGTCACGGAGTTAAAGAAAAAAGAAGAAGACTTTTGAAAGTTGTGGTCTTAAAAGCTTAAGGGGTAAAAGGTTTGTGGGGCCATGCCATTTGTGTGGCTATAAAAGCTTCTCATTAAGGGCAAAAAGGGTAAAATGATGAGTTTAAAGTTGAATTATTTTCAAATTTAGAAATGTGTCATTTATTTTGGAACAGACTAAAAAAGAAAGTACCTCATTTAATATGAAACGGAGGGAGTATTAATCTTCCACACTTCTATGTCTTCATGCAAGATATTCTGTGCTTGACTGACTAGCTTTGAGTTCAAACTTATAGTAGAATTTGTAGCGCTGTTGCAAACAAATATTTGTTTTTTTTACCATAAAGGGGCAGTCCGACGCTCTAAGCTCTCGCTATATGTTAGGTCCGGGGAAGGGACATATAATTACAATTTATGTTTATAATTATAGCTCTACTTCCTGATTTGTAGTTCTCCTCTTATTTCATTTCAAATTATGTTTCTGTTACTTCTAGACATTAAAAAGTGCATTCTAAAATTTTCCTATGTTGCCCACGTTTCTAGGCCCACTTGGGAAGGGGGTCAGTATGCTGGTGATGAAGCGAGTCGACTGGATGCACTTCGATTAGCAATGGAGTTGGGAGCTGATTACATTGATGTTGAGCTAAAGGTATTGATTCTAAACAAAATGGGCCCTTCCCACCTTATCCCAGAAAATAAAATAAAATATAAAATGATGGCATTTCCCCTGAGTAGTTGCTGCTAATTGTCCTTAAATGTGAGTTCAGTTAAAGCATAAGAATAAGAATGCAAGGCCAATCAATCTGGTTAACTGAGTTCATATCTCCAGAAACTTGACTTAAATAGTAGAAATTTTAAAGCATCTTAATGGGTGTACAGCTTTGTATTGAGACTTTGAATGTGAGACTGTTGAAATGTATGGCCTGTGATGCATCTTGCATGAAGGAACATTGATCAATTTTGCAAACTAAGGATCACTTCCTGTTGGTTATTACATATAAATGTTAATTATATGATATCTAAACCTTTGCTTAGCTTTAAGTCGACATTCTTTGTATTTTTAGTCTTCATTGCTTCTTCCTTTTTGCCTTGATCAATAAATAATAATTGCTGCTTTCCTTATGCTTTTTGTTTCTTTTTCTTCCACTCCTTTAGGCTATTGATGAGTTCAATGCTGCTCTACATGGAAATAAATCAGCAAAATGCAAAGTTATTGTTTCTTCTCACAACTATGATAATACACCATCATCTGAGGAGCTCGGCAATCTAGTAGCACGAATACAGGCATCTGGAGCGGACATTGTGAAGTTTGCAACAACTGCACTGGATATCACCGATGTTGCACGTGTATTCCAAATTACTGTACATTCTCAAGTAAGCGGCGTAAGTAGTATAGCAAGATTTTCAAGCCCTAACTTGCTTTCAAATTTGTTTGGTGATAAATCATGGTTTCTCTGAGCTGGGTTTGGTGCGTGATAATAATAGTTTGAATCTAGAAGTTGGCTGCCTCTTGTAGTTTTGTATTAGGCCATACCATACACACCAATAAGTTAAGTATAGTTTGATAAACTTCTGACCGGGCTTACATTAATAAACTAGATATATGTTAAGGGCAATGAGAGGGACAAAGACATTGAGAATCGCTTCCACAATCAACTGTCTTTCTTTCCCTCTCCCTCTCTCTCCCTGAAAAAGGTGGGGGTTTATGAAATGTCTTAATTATCCGATGATTTTTCCCATTGCAAGAAGAACTCAAAGGTAAATAGTGGAATCAATATTGCTGTATGTACCGATGCCTTCGAGACATTTTCTCAAGTGAATGACATCTGATATCACTTGTCAGTTAAGGGGCCTTTCGGTATGTTAAATGATGAGGTTGTTTATATGTTGTTGGGCTGAAATAAGGTGATTTGTGGATGATAGATTATAACATCTTGGATTCTAGTGAAGGCTGAAGGATTCTTATTTGGTGAGACCCAATAGGATGGACCGCTCTAGGGACTTAGTATTGTGAGCCTGACACTCTCAATATCTTCTATTGAATATAAAAATAATCCCTTCATTTGAAAAGAATTCTATTCAATTTACAAAATATTCCGTTATCTTCTGAGCCGAGGGTCTATCGGAAACAGCCTCTCTGCCCTATCGGGTAGGGGTAAGGTCTGCGTACACATTACCCTCCCCAGACCCCACCTGGTGGGATTTTACTGTGTAGTTGTTGTTGTTGTTGTATTCCATTAATATATTTTTGGACCACGGAAATTGGAAGTGGGGGTATAAGAGGGGCGGATGACCATCGATTGTGGATGATGGTCCATTTTACAAATTGGACAGGCATAAAGGAAAATTGACTTGGAGGAAGGGGTCACTAGATGGGCGCTAGGGGGTAGGCGCTTGGTAGACGAGAAAGGGTTAAAAGGAAACATTTATTCATCGTCTGGAGCCTTTTTTGGGGGGGGGGGGACAGTTGGGATGGCAATAAAGCAAAAGGTTAAAAGGATTTATGCATTGTCAAGAGGCTACATTCAAGGGGTTGTTTTTCCTTATGGATTGGGCAAGAAGTATAAGCCACGAAGAAAAAAAGTGCACCAAGCAGGGACCAACCTTCAATTTGGTGCAGAAAATTTCGCGAACCTAGGTTCAAGTATTGTATGCACACTCCAGGAACCTAACCGCCCCATAAAGATATAAAGATATCTTTATATCATTTTTTAAAGTTCCTGGATTTTGAGCCTAGATATATAAAGATATGGACAGGAAAATAGGTTAAAAATGATTGTTAGTATTACACGTGTAACTTATCATGCACCCAGAGGTGTGGCCTCGTGGCCAATGAAGTGTCTACATACCTTAGAGACCAAGGTTCAAATCCCAGCGGTCACCAAAAATTCTAGATTTCTAGCCATTTGTCTTAGCCTTGGTGGACAAAGTTACTCGGTACTTGTGCTGGTGGGAGGTAGTACATATCCCGTGGAATAGTCGAGGTCCGAAGAAGTTGGCCCGATCACCACCGTTATTAAAAAGGAAACTTTTTTTGTGTAACTCATCATGAAATGGGTGCAATCACTGTCCAGCTTCAAGCCTTGGTTTAGCAATTCATAGTGTATGATTTCTTCTTGGTTGCAATCACTGTCCAGCTTCAAGGCTTGGTTTAGCAATTCATAGTGTATGTTTTTCATTTGAATGATATTGTGGTGGCACGCTAGTCGTCTTTTACCCCCTGTAAGTTTTAGCTACTGCAGACTTGTTATTTGATTGAATGCACAGCTTATTTTCTTCATTCATTTCAAGGGAATATATACAAGTAGGATAATACAAGTAGCAACCAGCTAGGATCATAAACAAATAAATCTGAGTTGAGCTGTTGACAGCATGCTAACAACCTGTTCTAACTTTAACAGCCTATTCTAACTTTAACGGCCTGTTCTAACTTTAACAGCCTGTTCTAACTTTATCAGGTCAAACTAACACTCCCCCTCAAGTTGGCATATAGATATCTGTCATGCCTAACTTGCTTACAAGAACATTAAAATTTGGTTTGAATAATCCTTTAGTGAACATGTCTGCCACTTGAAGATTGGTTGGGACAAATGGTGTACAAATGCTTCCATCTTCAATCTTTTCTTTGATGAAGTGTCTGTCAACCTCCACATGTTTAGTTCTATCATGTTGGACTGGATTGTGTGCAATGCTAATTGCAGCTTTGTTGTCACAGTAGAGTTTCAT
>MU714002.1:72641-98337 GCA_026770625.1 Nicotiana glauca | reverse complement strand
TGTAAGTTTTAGCTACTGCAGACTTGTTATTTGATTGAATGCACAGCTTATTTTCTTCATTCATTTCAAGGGAATATATACAAGTAGGATAATACAAGTAGCAACCAGCTAGGATCATAAACAAATAAATCTGAGTTGAGCTGTTGACAGCATGCTAACAACCTGTTCTAACTTTAACAACCTATTCTAACTTTAACAGCCTGTTCTAACTTTAACAGCCTGTTCTAACTTTATCAGGTCAAACTAACCCCAAATGAATAAAGTGGGATCTAGTTCAGAATTTATTGAAATGCTTAGATTTGAGATACAAGGTGGACCTCCTTTGTTTTTCCATATTTTCGAATGTAAGAATGAAATCAGCATACATTAGTTTCTCCAATCATAAGCTGGTCCTCTTCATGGTTGATGTTTGTTTTTTTCCTGCTCCCACTATAATATTATTCACATGCATAAATGCAGAAATGTATTTTTTTGTTATGCATAATATATTTGTCCTCCATCTCCTTGAGCCTCTGGCTTTCTTTTTCTTTCTTTTGAGTTTGCTGCTTGACTATGAGCTTGCTTGCATTCTGAGATGCTTCTCATGATTATACGTAACGCATTTTTTGCACTTTGTTCAAATAGGTACCAATAATAGCCATGGTCATGGGAGAGAAGGGTTTGATGTCTCGAATACTTTGTCCAAAATTCGGTGGATACCTCACATTTGGTACTCTTGAAGTGGGAAAGGTTTCGGCTCCTGGGCAACCAACAATTAAAGATCTTTTGAATATATATAATTTCAGACAGTTGGGACCAGATACCAGAATATTTGGCATTATCGGGAAGCCTGTTAGCCATAGCAAATCACCTTTATTGTATAATGAAGCTTTCAGATCAGTTGGGTTTAATGGTATTTATATGCCTTTGCTGGTTGATGATGTTGCAAATTTCTTTCGGACTTACTCATCTTTAGATTTTGCTGGCTTCAGGTTTGCTCTCAAAACAGAAACTGGTATTTTACACAGATATCTTTTAATTTCATCAGGGTAGTCATGCCAAATTACCCCTTTCTCACAGCTTAGGATGTATCATGTACATGTACATGTATACCATATCTCATGGGGTTGAACGTACTGGATTTTTCTTTTATGTTTTGCTTTCTGTTTATTTGTTTTTTCCGTAGGTCATCCTTCTTGTGTTTTTCCAAATTTGTGCGTGTGTCGGCCTTGCCTACTAAATATGATTCATATACATGTTTAGAAGTAGTTATGCAACTTAATGTTGTGCAGCTGTACAATTCCTCACAAGGAAGCCATTGTCGACTGCTGTGATGAAGTTGATCCTACCGCTAAGGTATTAGTTATTACATGATTTTGTAGTGCCTTTCAGCTGTTGTTTCTTTTATTTCTTTTGTACTCCTACAGGGATCAATATTACAAAATATTCTGATGATTTGTCATGTCACATGCAATTACTTGGTTTCTCAATTATTCTGCAGTTAATAGGGGCTGTCAATTGTGTCGTAAGGCGACCTGATGGGAAGTTGTTTGGTTGCAATACAGACTATGTGGGTGCAATCTCCGCCATTGAAGAAGCGTTGCAAGGTAAGAATCATTTTATCAGCTGCAAACAAACATCCTTTTCTGAAGTTACAGCTTCTTAGTGTTTGAGCTTTGTTATTTCCTTGTACAGGCTCACAGCCTAGTATGTCTGGGTCTCCCTTAGCTGGTAAATTATTTGTGGTCATTGGTGCTGGTGGTGCTGGCAAGGCACTTGCTTATGGTGCAAAGGAAAAGGGGGCTCGGGTGGTGATTGCTAACCGTACCTATGGTAGTGAAATTCCGTGTAGCTAATGACAATTGCTGAAGTTCTTATTATCATTGCTTAGTCCCTTTACACTGGTATTGATTTGGAGGTTGACTATGTTACTTTGTTTATGTGCTGTCTGATTACTTTAAGAACGAGCGAGAGAACTTGCTGATGTAGTTGGAGGTCAGGCTTTGTCTCTTGACGAGCTTAGCAATTTCCATCCAGAAAATGACATGATTCTTGCAAATACCACCTCCATTGGCATGCAACCAAAGGTTGATGATACACCAATCTCTAAGGTTTGCCTCCTTGCATTACTCGTCTTAGATAAAAACAACTTATTATTGAATCCATGTCTTATTAATTGAACAGCTGCATCGTTAATATCATGCACAGTATGAGTAAACAAAGAGGGTTCAGTATTAAGTATACAAGCTTTATAAATTAGAAGGGAACGGAGTATTTCAATTTCATTTCTTTTTTTTGGGGGGGGGGGGGGGGGGGGGAGGGGATCCCTTTTCTTTTCTTTTCTTTTTCTTCGAATTTGTTTCCCCCTCAATTAGCTCATACCCAGCATTCAAGAATTGCTTCTCTGTGTTTCACTGTTTTCTCGGAGGGTTCATAAACCTGAAGTATCTTTGTAAAGAAGTCTATGTTTGGTAACTATATTTATTGCTCGTCTCTTTCTCACAAAAGTAGCAACAGATATATGAGTTGTTCTTTGGTTTTAATCATAAAGAAATTAAGAAGCTTGAGGAAAGTGTATATCAGTGTTTTAAAAGGCGGGGGCGTGAGGCTGGGCGTCTTACTTAATACAGAGCGAGGCGAAAGCCTCGAGAAACGGGGCGTAAGCCCCACGGATCTTTAATTTTATAAATTTATTGAATTAATAATATAGCATTATAACACAAAAAAATATAAAAGATACATTAAGGGGTCGTTTGGTTGGAATATGATTTATACCGGTATAAGTTATGCCGGTATAAATTATATTGGGATAAGTTGTGCTGGGATTAGTTATGCTGGTATTGTTGTTTATTCTTTGTTTGGTATGTTGTATTAAGAATGACAATTACATAATTTCTAAGAAGAAAGTATAAGTTATACCGGTGTTAATTACCCCACATTTTATAAGGTATAAGTTATCCCGGTGTTAAAATTAACACCGGGATAACTTATACCTAGTTTACTAACCAAACAGTTTATTAAGGTGGTATTATATTTTTATACCACCCTTATACTTTCTTATACCTCATACCAAACGACCCCTAAAAGTTCAAAAAACTAAAAACAATTAAAGAAACTCATATAAAATAAAATATTTAGCATGTTTTACAAGTGTAAATAATACAATATTATTAAACTTACTATGAAATATAAATTAACTATAACCTCTTTAACTTTCAAACAGTTAAAAATTATAATTTCTTAAAAAATATTATCAAACAACATATTTTACCTCTTTAAAAGTAAATACTCAATAAATTTTATCAATACTGTAATTTAAAATATTACTCCTTCATGAGTAAATATAAAATTATTTTTAAATAGTAAAATAAGAAATGTATGATAATTTTGAGAGATATAGAACTAAGACATGAAGATCTTTCAAGTAAAGATGTAAATTTTGGTCATCTATTTTTAGAAGAAATATTCAAATGATATTCACCCTCACAATGTTTTCAGTTAGTAAATAAGCAATACTATAGTTCATTATTTGAGTTATTCACAATTTTTATATTTCTATAGATAAAAAGAACTTTAATCATTCATTTGTTAAAGAATTTAAAGAGTCAACGGTGCAAATTAATGAATTCAACACATGATTTGCATAGGAACTATTGGGCGAGTCCCGAGCGTTGAGCGTTAGATGTGTTTAGGGCGCGTAATCGGGCGCTTGGAGGCGGAAGCCTCACAGAATTAAGCCCCAAACATGAGTCTCAAGGGTTTTGATAGTGCCCCGCCCCGGGGCGAGTCCTAGAAAAGCTTTTTAAAACGCTGGTGTATATATGTTCCGGACCGTAATGTGTGTGTAATCCTAATTCCCATATAGATTGATATCAACCTTCTTTAAGTTAAAGAACCCAATTGCAGGCCTTTCAAACCTTACAAACCTGCCTAGTCAACATATGACGTCTCTAAATATATACCTTTATTGTCCTTACGGAAAATGGTCAAAACTACCCCTATAATTTTGTAAATGGTTTAAAATTACCCTCCGTCCACCTTTTAGTCCATAAACACACACAACATTATCTTTGGGCTTAAATTTACCCCTCCCGCTAACGGCACAATATCAAAAACACAGCCAATGCATTAAAAATGGAGCCCGCGCATGAGGGGTAAATTTAAGCCCAAAGATAACATTGTGTGTTTATGGACCAAAAGGTGGACGGAGGGTAATTTTAAACCATTTACCAAATGATAGGGGGTAGTTTTGACCTTTTCTGTGGTCCTTATAAAAGTATATGTACCTTCTTGTCATGGCTCACAATCTCAAACATCCTCCTCTATTCTTCGGTTCTTCGAGGAATGGCATGCCATGAGTGGTTTTAACAGAATTTCTGGTCTATGTAAGGAGTATTTTGGTGATTTGTTCCATTGGAAGAATACCTGTTCTGTCAGAAATGGAAATGGTTATAAGAAACCACTTCAAGATCATGGCCTGCTGCTTTCAATCTGAGCTTTACTCATTGTTAAGTGGTTCTAATGCTGCTGCTGTTGAAGTAGGGTGTTGTTGACGGGTTTGATATAAGATGTGGGCTGATAATTGGCATTTCAACTGCAGCAAATAATTTCATGCTTTATTTGCTATAAGGCAGATAAAATGCATGCTTAAGTTCAACATTTCTGTAGGTTAGAAAGAACTAACTTTGGTCCTGAGGAAGCTGGATACACTATTTTCAGCAGAATAGCCCATGAAATTGATAGAACATATGGTCGGGGGCAGAGAATTTGTGGCTAAAGAATAAATCTCCATGTTGCTAGGTCGTTGCAGGCTTGCAGCCAATAACATAAAGACTAGTATACTGTTAGCCAATCTTCTTAACCAATACATGCACACACACTGTCATCCAATCTTGATTCACAAGAAGCTCTTGTTAAACTCCTTACATCTTCTGCTTGTGGATAGTAAAACGTAACTCTGGGCATGAACTTAGCTGCCCGCTAGCCACTCAGGTTTTGGATATAACTGCAATTTTATGATTTTGAAAAGTGAAGCGGATCAAATGAGAAACTGTTATTGGTGTCTATTTAAACATGAGCAAGATATCTTTCTGGTAACTTGAACTTACCATCAACAGCTATAAGGAGGATAAAAAATGTTAAACAGACGTGTACCACATTCTTGAGCATCTCAATGATAGTTAGCTTCCCATAAGATATTCTTCAGTGCTAACTTCAAAATGTGCCTCCTCTTTGCTAATGGAACTTTTCAGCTACATTCTATACTGGGGTATCTGTTTTCTGTATGTGAACTTGTGTAGGTTTAATGTCAATTTACATCACTATTCCTGAAACCGGTTCCTCTCATCTAAGATTCTTCTTATTATTTAAATAGACGTATACTTTTTGCTTCATGCTCCTACATGCTATTTGTACTGATAAAACGTTGTTTAAATTTCTATGAACTGCTTCCAAATTACAGGAAGCTTTGAGGTACTACTCACTTGTATTTGATGCTGTTTATACGCCCAAAATCACTAGACTCTTGCGGGAAGCTCAAGAGAGTGGAGTAAAAATTGTAACAGGAGTTGAAATGTTTATCGGGCAGGCATATGAACAATATGAGAGATTTACGGGGTTGCCAGGTAATTTTTAAGATAAGTTCATTCCTCAACTTGTGTGGTCATGGCATAACACTGGCACTGATTATCCTTTTCTTGTGGTGATTCTTCTCTTGAAACTCCAGCACCAAAGGAACTTTTCAAGAAAATTATGGCTGGATATTGAGAGCAAGGTCTCTTTCCCTTTTCAACGAGGCCTGCTAATTACGTTTCCTCCTAAATCCTACATAGTTGTGTGATAGCAACGGTCTTAGATTCCTCTGTCCTACCATTTGTGCTTCGGAAGAATTAATTCGTTCCAGGTAAATCGTGATTTTCACCAAAACAAATTCTTGAGGATGTTAAGAAAAAGCAGTCAGACATACCAGTGGACAATCGCCATCATTCTGGCTTATATTAGACTCTTGTAGCACTTCATTCTTTGACAACTATGGTTCCTTGGGAGGAAATTTCTTTTGTATCTCTAATTGTGGTTTCATTAAACACAGATGTATCACTGTTTCTCGTTGGAACCCCATACTTGGAATTCCTCTTGATTATCATTATTATTAAATCTTGTCACATTATTGTATGATTTATATCACATCAAAACATTTTTTTTACTTGAGTTCATTGTCTTGGGAATACAACTTTGATTTATTTTGACTTTTTAGTAGCAAGCGTGGTCTACTGTATGTTTGAGTTTTAGCCAATCCAGGTCCCCGTCTGCGTGCCGGTCCCACTTTTCCTGGTTGGATTGGTCCATTTCCAGGCTTAGCCGGGCCATTTGCCATTAGCTTTATTTACCTCATCTCCACTTGGTCTTGGACGATTTTGAGGGCATTTTTGAGAGGGGTTCCATCAACGTCAAGAGGTAAGTGATCCCTATCGATTCTTTAGCTAAATATACGAATCATAAGTAGATTTAACATGGAAAATGGTGGGATTTATGGGATTTTTGAGGAAAACCTAGGGTTTTGGTAAAAATGGGATTTAACCATGAAAATGATTATGGAATGGGGTGAAAATCATATTTTTGAGTTCATGAGGTTATGGGTAACAACTTTCTCCGAAAATTTCTGGAATCCGGGCGCGTGAGTCCGGGGGTGAATGTTAGGAATTCTTGAATTAGGGCTAGGGGTGTGCATTCGAATCGGTTTATTGATAAATTGAATCGATTATTTGTTATCGAAATCGAAATCGAAAAAATTGAAACCTTATTGAAACGATAACGATAAGCATATGTGCAAATTGATAATCGATAAATAATTATTGATAAGGGTCAAAATCGAATCGATAAATTGAATGCATACTCTTAGACTGTAGACACTTGTAAAATGAGTAATTACCTATTTGTGTAGATTAATATAACATACATAATGTGTATATATATTCCGCTACTATTTTGAAAGCGTCCATACAATATCATTTTCCCTAATCTATACTATTTTCTTTACCCAAAGTCCCTTACCCTATTATTTCCTTTACCACATTTAAGGAATGATCATATTTAAAGATCAAGGGAATGAAGCTCAAATTAATGGAAAACAGAATTAGCCGTGATGATGTATTTTTTTTTTTTTAATACCGTTGGAGTGTTGGTGGCATACATTTGATCCCTTACTTGAGTTTTGTTCCATGTGCTTGTTGACACAATTTTTATGTTATAAATGATGTTCGTCTTATTTTAGCTTCTTTTTGTCCATATTAGTTAGGCGCGTTTATAGAGATGTACTATCTGTGGAATCCCGTAAATTTTTTTATTGGTGTAATCGATAAGCGAATCGATAAGCCCCCAAAATCGATAAATCGAAATCGAAAAAATCAAAACCTTATTGAAACGATAATGATAAGCATATGTACAAATCGATAATCGATAAGTAATTATTGATAAGAGTCAAAATCGAATCGATAAATCGAATGCACACCCCTATTTGAGGTTGGGCAATCACTTTAATAGTTGAGATATGAACTTTTGAACATGTATTGACTATTTTATGTAACATTTGACTAGTTTCGAGTAGGTTGGCACCGAATTGAGGGTTTAAAGCACAATTTAGACCGGAAAGTAAGCTTGAGACGACGTAAGTTTCTTTTCTAACTTTATAAGAGGGAATTAAACCCATAGGTGAATTGATTTAATATGTGCTCCTATTTGTGGGGGTTACATGCATACAAGGTGACGAGAGTCCGTACGTAACTACTAATTATGCTTATGTCCGGGTAGTTTAGGATCCAAATCATGTGATACTTGCGATATTTGCACCATGGTTGCTAATTTAAATGCTTAAAATCATATCGGCACTTGATAAAGGAATTTTGAAAGGTCGAATTTGATTTACTTGAGGCTTGGACGGGTTACTTGACCGTTAATGAGAATTGATATTTCCTTGGATATTAGCCTCTTAATAATTTTTGAATCGGTTATTTATAAAGTATTTTCTCTTCTTGTGGAGCGGGCCGAACGCCTCTGTAATAGAATAGATGCATCTATGGTTTGGCCGTTCGACCATCGGCAGTGCACAGTTTATATATTTGTATGTTGGATCGGATTGTATGACCTCGGCATAATTCGTGCCTAATAATTCTTGGAGCCTAATTATAATTAATATTGTTTCATTGACTTGAGAGATTAATTCGTTAAATGATGGAAATTAATTTGGGACTTACTATTAGTGAAAGAATTGTTCACTTATTCTTGTTTTAGAGTTTTCAGTTGTATTTATATGGTCCATGCTTAGTTATAATTCCGTTATTTTATTGTTAGTCCGTAGTGGTGTCGGAGTCGACCCCTACTTCTTCGAGGTTAGACTGGATACTTACTAGGTACATGTTGTACATGTACTCACGCTACACTTCTGCACTAAATGTGCAGGATCTGAGGCTGCATCTGGATATCAGTCCAGCGTGCATCCTTGATTCCACGAGACTCTGTTGTGAGCTGCCTTTCGAGCCTGTTCTGCAGCAGCCGAAGTCTTTCATTTGTTTTATTTTCTGTCTATTTCACTTCAGACAGTAATGTAGTATTCTTTTGTATATTCTACTAGTAGCTCATACACTTGTGACACCAGGTCTTGGAGATTTATGCTAGTAAACACTTATTTATTTTTGAGTAATTACTTCATCACATTGCTTTTAAAATTGTTTACTTTCTCTTTTTACTAATTTTTTTTCACTTCTTGAATTCAGAATAATTAAAAATCAACTATTTTAATTTTCTAGAAGAAAAGATCACAGAGTTAGTTCACTGTTGGCTTGCCTAGCGGTAACGTCAGGCTCCATCACGGTCTATAGGAGAAATTGAATCGTGACTGTGACGACCCAAAGGGTCATCACCTGGTTCCTTACCCATTTTGTACTTTCGAGGCCTTGAAAATCTCATTTAGGGTTGTCTCGATTTGCGTGCGCAGTTCGGACGCGTAGCCAGAAAGCTAAAATATGAATTCTGTGAGAAAAATGCTAATTTTTGGTATTAAAATGAATAAATTTGACTTCGATCAACATTTGGGGTAAACGGACCCGGACCCGTGATTTGACGATCCCGGAGGGTTCGTAGGAAAATATGGGACTTGGGCGTATGCCCGGAATCGAACTCCGAGGTCGCAAGCCTGAGAAATGAATTTTTGTGTTAAATTATTTTCTGGAAATAATTAAGAAAATTGGAAATAAAATTTGATTAGAAGACTATGGTATCGGGCCCGTATTTTGGTTCTGGCGCCTGGCACAAGTCTTATATATGATTTAAGCACTTTCTGTAAAGTTTGGTTGAAAACGGACGTCGTTTGACGTGTTTCGAGTCAGCGGATTGAGCTCTGAGTGGAAGTGGGAGCGGATTACTATGGATTTTGTTACTGGACTTCCGCTGACTCGGAAGAAGTTCGAAGCGATATGGGTTATTGTTGATAGGCTGACCAAGTCAGCGCATTTCATTCCTGTGGCAGTCTCCTATTCTTCTGAGAGGTTTGTTGAGCTCTATATTCAGGAGATTGTTCGCCTTCATGGTGTGCCCGTGTCTATCATTTCGGATCAGGGTACGCAATTTACTTCACTCTTCTGGAGAGCAGTTCATCGAGAGTTGGGCACATGGGTTGAGTTGAGCACATCATTTCATCCCCAGACGGACGGTCAGTCAGAATGGACTATTCAGATTTTGGAGGATATGCTCCGAGCTTGTGTTATCAACTTTGGAGGTTCGTGGGATCAGTTCTTGCCTTTAGCGGAGTTTGCCTACAACAACAACTACCAGTCGAGCATCCAGATGGCTCCTTATGAGGCTTTATATGGTAGGCGGTATCAGTCTTCGGTTGGATGGTTTGAGTCGGGAGAGGCTCGGTTGTTGATTACGGATCTGGTTCAGGAGGCCTTGGACAAGGTCAAGATCATTCAGGATAGGCTTCGTTCAGCTCAGTCTAGGCAAAAGAGCTATGCAGACCGCAAGGTTCGGGATGTGGCTTTTATGGTTGGTGAGCGGGTATCGCTCCGAGTGTCGCCTATGAAAGGCGTGATGAGATTTGGGAAGAAGGGCAAGCATAGCCCTAGGTTCATTGGTCCGTTTGAGATTCTTGATCGAGTGGGCGAGGTGGCTTATAGACTTGTTTTGCCGCCGAGCTTATCAGCTGTGCATCCAGTGTTTCATGTGTCCATACTTCGGAGATAACACGACGATCCAGCCCACGTGTTAGATTTCAGCACTGTCCAGTTGGACAAGGATTTGTCTTATAAGGAGGAGCCGGTAGCTATTCTAGACCAGCAAGTTCGCCAGTTGAGATCCAAGAGTTTTCCTTCTGTTCGTGTTCAGTGGAGAGGTCAGCCTCCTGAGGCATCGACCTGGGAGTCCGAGTCCAATATGCGGAGCTATTATCCTCATCTTTTCCCCGACTCGGGTACTTCTTACTTTTGTCCGTTTGAGGACGAACGGTTGTTTTAGAGGTGGAGAATGTGACGATCAAAAGGGTCATCACCTGGTTCCTTACCCATTTTGTACTTCTGAGGCCTTGAAAATCTCATTTAAGGTTGCCTCGACTTGCGTGCGCAATCCGGGCACGTAGCAGGAAAGCTTAAATATGAATTATGTGAGAAAAATGCTAAAATTTGATATTAAAATGAATAAATTTGACTTCGGTCAATATTTCGGGTAAACGGACCCGGACCCCTGATTTGACGGTCCGCAGGAAAATATGGGACTTGGGCGTATGCCCGGAATCGAATTCCGAGGTCCCAAGCTCGAGAGATGAATTTTTGTGTGAAATTGTTTTCTGGAAATAATTAAGGAAATTGGAATAAAATTTGATTAGAAGACTATGGTATCGGGCCCGTATTTTGGTTCTGGCATCCGGTACAAGTCTTATATATGATTTAAGCACTTTCTGTAAAGTTTGGTTGAAAACTGACATCATTTGACGTATTTCAGACTTACAATGAAAATTTGATGTGTTATGAAAATTGGGAAGAAATCATGAATTTTAAGGCTTAATCCGATGAATATGATGTTATTTTGGCAATTTGATCGCGCGAATAAGTCCGTAAGATATTTTTGAGGTTGTGTGCATATTTGGTTTGGAGCCCCGAGGGCTCGGGTGAGTTTTGGATAGGCCACGAATGCATTTTTGGAATTTGAAACACAGCTGTTGGCTGGCTTCTCGCAATTGCGAAGATAGCCCAGGTCTGCCCTTTCTCGCAAATGCGAGGCACTCCTCCGCAAATGCGAAGGTGTTCCCTTTTGTACTGTGTTCGCAAATGCGACCACTAGCTCGCAAATGCGAAGGTGGGCACCTCGCAAATGCGACATATTGGTCGCAAATGCGAAGTCCTCCCTTTTGTACTGTGTTCGCAAATGCGAACTATCCTTCGCAATTCCCACGTTAGCAAGTTGGGGTTCGCAATTCCCATAACCGAGGCATGCTTATTTTTATACTTAGTCGAATTTTGAACCATTTTCACCATTCTTTAAAAACACAAACTCCTTAGGCGATTTTCCAAGAACAAGATTTCTTCCAAATCATTTGTAAATTGATTTTTACTCATTTCTTTCAATCATTAACATTATTTAACATGTTTTCAACTTAAAATCAAGGATTTTCATGGGTGAAATAGGGGGTTTTGGGTAGAACCTAGGATTTCCAAAAATTGGGGATTTGGACCTTGATTTGAGGTTCGATTTCGAAACAAATCATATATTTGGGTTCATGGGGAATGGATAACCGGGTTTTGGTCCGTACCTCGGGTTTTGACCGCGTGGGCCCGAGGGCGATTTTGGAATTTTTGGGCAAAACTTTTGGAAATTCATTTTTATGCATTCAAATTGATTCATTTAGTGTTTATTAATGTAATTAAGTAATTTGTGATTAGATACGAGCGAATTGGTGGCGGAATCGAGAGGTAAAGCCATAATTGAGACTTGAGTTGAATTCAAAGCATCGAGGTAAGTGTTTGGTTTAACCCTAACTTGAGGGACTAGGAGTTGAGTCTTATTTTCTAATTGCTTCTTGTTTTGTACGACGTATAAGCATGGTGATGAGTATCTATACGTTGGTGTCTAGCATGACCGTGAGTCCTTAAATTGTGAATATTTTGATTTCGTTGTATTTCACATGACTTGGTGGTAAACTCTAATTGTTGTGTAAAGTTTGTGGGAAGTAAATTTGTGACCTTTGAACATCGAGGAGCATTAGCCCAAGTTATGTTTCGATTGTGAAAGTATATGAAACGTTTGAACCCTTTGGAGCATTGGCTCAAGTGGTAAAGTGGATTACGAAACAAAAGTGAAAAGAAGAGAAAGAGTATTTAAATTGCTCCCTTGCCATGGTATTGTTGCTTATTGAATATTTTGCCTTGCCGGAACGTTGAGGTTATTGATGTTGTTCCCTTGCCGGGTTTTAATTGTTTGTTTGTGTTCCCTTGCCGGGATTTCTATTATTGTTTTGTTATTCCCTTGCCCTTGTTTGTGATTGTTGTTTGGGTGATGAAGAGTGTTAAAGCACGAAGGGTGATGCCGTGCATTGTTTGCTTATTGTGAGGAAAGAGTGTAAAGCATGAAGGGTGATGCCGTGCATTATTTGCTTATTATGAGGAAAGAGAGTAAAGCACGAAGGGTGATGTTGTGTCGCACGATGTACCATTCCGTGCCGATTCTATTGATTATATGTGAGGAACGAGAGTAAAATCACGAAGGGTGATGCCGTGCACATTTTATTATATCATTGCTTGGTGAGGATGAGAGTAAAAGCATGAAGGGTGATGCCGTGCACTTGTTGATCCCTGTTTCCTTATTGATGTTTGGGTTGTGTTATTTCCTTCTCTACTGGACGACTTTTACTTGAAATTATTATTTCCCCAGAGCATGCTCCCCCCCATATTGTGTGCTTGTCTTGGTATTTTGATTTAGTTGTATATGTATATATATAACTGCACAGGTTTATGTGGTAGTCCGGTCTAGCCTCGTCACTACTTCGTCGGGGTTAGTCTAGACACTTACCAGCACATGGGGTCGTTTGTGCTGATACTACGCTCTGTGCTCTTTTGCACAGATCCAGGTTTTGGGCAACAACAGCAGTAGCACGGGAGCCAACCTTTAGCCCAGTGAGATACCGAGGTAGCATTGCAGGCGTCCGCAGGCCCGGCGTCTCCTCTATCCTTTACTTTAGCCTGTTATCTCATTTTACTCGAGATAAACTGTTATATTTTCTTTCAGACTTTGTATTTAGTACTCTTAGTAGTTTGTGAGTGTTGTGACACCAGTCTTGGGTAGAGGCTTATGTTGAATTTTTCGCATTTCTATTCAGTTTTTCTCTAATTTAAGACTTTCGTTTATTTAGTTAATTCCATTGCTTTTATATTATTGTCGATAATGGTTAAGAAGGATTATATTCTTAATGAAAAAGTAATTACACTTGTCTTGCATAGCTACCAATAGTAGGCGCCATCACGACTCCCAAAGGTGGGAAATTTGTGTCATGACAAGTTGGCATCAGAGCTCTAGGTTACATAGGTCTCACAACTCACGGACAAGCTTAGTAGAGTTTGAGGGATCGGTACAGAGATGTCTGTATTTATCCCCCAGAGGCTACCGAGTTAGGAAAAGTTTCACATTTGTTATTTCTTGTCGTGCGGTTTGGTTTCTCAATGCTAATTGAATTTATACTCTGTTCTTTCGCAGATGGCAAGAACACACGCTTTCTCATCTTTCAATCAGCAGTCCGAGCCTCAGGCAGCTCCCGCTAGGGGCAGAGGACGAGGCCGTGCTAGAAGCCGAGGTAGGGGCAGAGCTCAGCCATGAGTAGCAGCACCAGTGGCGGAGCTTCAGGTTGAATTTGGCGAGGAGGTTCCGGCCCCAGCCCCAGCAGTTCCGGTAGGCCCAACTCAGGTCCTAGAGGGATTTATTGCTACCCCAGTTCTTAAGGACGTTTTGGTCCGATTGGTGGGTCTCATGGAGAGTGTTACTCGAGCAGGCTTGCTTCCCGTAGCACCAGCTGTCTCTCAGGATGAAGGAGGGGCCCAGACTCCTGCTACTCGTACTCCGGAGCAGGTAGCTCCCCAGGTTCAGGCTCCAGCAGTTCAACCAGTTGGAGCAGCTCGGCCGGGTGTGGTAGCCCAGGCCGGTGTTGGGGCAGCTATGTCTGCCGATGCTTTATGGAGATTGGATAGGTTCACCAAGCTCTTCACTACTACCTTTAGCGGTGCATCTACCGAGGATCCTCAGGATTATTTGGATAGCTTCCACGAGGTTCTTCGGCACATGGGTATTGTTGAGACCAATGGGGTCGATTTCGCTACATTCCGTTTGTTTGGATCCGCCAAAACTTGGTGGAGGGATTTTTGTTTAGCTAGACCAGAAGGATCTCCAGCCTTGACCTGGGAGCAGTTCACACATCTATTTCTGGAGAAGTTTCTCCCTATTACACAGCGAGAGGCCTATCGGAGGCAGTTCGAGCGTCTCCATCAGGGATCCATGACAGTCACCCAGTACGAGACTAGGTTTATTGAGTTGGCTCGCCATGCTCTTGTTATACTTCCCACTGAGAGGGAGAGAGTGAGACGGTTTATTGATGGACTCATTCAACCTATTCGTCTCCAGATGGCTAGAGAGGCTGGGAGCGAGATATCCTTTTAGGAGGCGGCCAATGTGGCCCGGAGGATTGAGATGGTATTGTCACAGGGGGGTGGTTATAGAGCAGACAAGAGACCCCGTCAGTCAGGCCGATTCAGTGGTGCCTCATCTGGAGGCAGAGATTCGTATGATAGGGGTCACCCTTCTAGGCCTTTCCAGTCAGCCCTCCAGGTTTCTCAGGGTACCCCAGGTGGCCGTGGTTCTTACGCACACTATTCTGATCAGCAGCCATTCAGTGTACCGCCAGCCCCTATCAGTGCACCGCCGCTTCAGAGTTTTCGTGGTGGTCATTCAGGTCGGCAGGGCCAGCAGACTCAGCAGCTGAGGACTTTTTACACTTTTGGTGACATGGGTCATATTGCCAGATTTTGCCCTCGAGCACCGAGGAGTCTCAACACCAGGGTTCTCGTGCCATGGTTCAAGCATCAGGTGCTCCACAGCCCGCCCAGCCAGCTAGAGGTGCCAGAGGTGGAGGTAGAGGTCATAGAGGTGGAGCTCAGACCGCCAGAGGTGGAGGCCAGCCAGCAGCAGGCCATCCCAAAGAGGCATATCAGAGTGGTGAGGCCCAGCCCCAATGTTATGCTCTTCAGGCTAGGCCCGAGGCAGAGGCTTCAGATGCGGTTATTACAGGTACGGTTCTGGTTTGTGATAGAGATGCTTCAGTGTTTTTTGATCTAGGGTCTACGTATTCGTATGTGTCATCCTATTTTGCCCTGTATTTGATCATGCCTAGTGATACATTGGGTATTCCTGTTTATGTGTCTACGCTGGTGGGTAATTCCATCGTGGTCGATTGAGTCCATAACTCTTGTCTTATGGTGATTGGGGGTATGGATACTCGTGTAGATCTGTTGCTTTTAGATATGGTTGACTTTTATATTATATTGGGGATGGACTGGTTATCATCCTATCATGCTATCTTGGACTGCCATGCCAAGACTATGACCTTAGCTTTACTGGGTATGCCTAGTTTAGAGTGGAGAGGGACTCCAGGTCATCCTACCCGCAGTGTTATATCGTATGTGAAGGCTCGGCGTATGGTCGAGAAGGGGTGCTTGGATTATTTAGCTTATGTTCGAGATTCCAGTGTTGAGGTTACCTCTATTGATTCTATGTCCGTTGTTTGTGAGTTGCCTAATGTTTTTCCTTCAGACCTGCCGGGTATGCCACCCGACAGGGATATTGATTTCTGCATTGATCTGGTTCTAGGCACTCAGCCCATTTCTATTCCGCCATTCGTATGGCCCCACTGAAGTTGAAGGAGTTAAAAGAACAATTGTAGGATTTGCTTGAGAAGAGTTTCATTAGACCCAGTGTCTCACCTTGGGGTGCGCCAGTGTTATTTGTCAAGAAGAAAGATGGGTCAATAAGGATGTGTATTGATTACCGATAATTGAACAAGGTAACGATCAAGAATAAGTATCCACTGTCGAGGATTGATAATTTATTCGACCAGCTTCAGGTTGCCAAGGTATTTTCCAAGATTGACTTGCGATCTGGCTACCATCAGTTGAGGATTAGGGCATTCGATATCCCTAAGACAGCTTTCCGCACTCTCTATGGGCATTATGAGTTCTTGGTTATGTCATTCGGGTTGACAAATGCCCCAGCATCTTTCTTGGACTTGATGAAGCGAGTGTTCAGGCCTTATCTGGATTCATTCGTGATATTGTTCATTGATAATATATTGATATATTCCCGCAGCCAGGAGGAGCACGAGCAGCACCTTAGAGTGGTTCTTCAGACTCCGAGGGATAGTCAGTTATATGCTAAGTTCTCAAAGTGTGAATACTGGTTGGGATCAGTTGCATTTCTGGGTTATATTGTATCAGTAGAGGGTATTCAGGTAGACCCAAAGAAGATTGAGGCGGTCAAGAATTGGCCTAGACCAGCATCAGCTACAGAGATTCGGAGTTTTTTTAGGGTTGGCGGGCTACTATCGATGGTTCGTGGAGGGATTTTCATCTATTGCAGCCCCGATGACCAGCTTGGCCCAGAAGGGTGCCCATTACAGATGGTCGAATGAGTGTGAGGCAAGCTTTTAGAAGCTCAAGACAGCTCTGACTACGGCACCAGTGTTAGTTTTGCCTACAGGTTTAGGGCCCTATACAGTCTATTATGATGCTTCCCGTATTGGGCTTGGTGCAATGTTGATGGAGGATGGCAAGGTCATTGTCTATGCTTCGAGGCAGTTGAAGATTCATGAGAAGAACTATCAGTGCATGATTTAGAGTTGGCAGCCATAGTTCGCGCATTGCAGATTTGGAGGCATTATCTGTATGGCATGGCGTGTGAGGTATTCACTGATCACAAGAGTCTTCAGTATTTGTTTAAGCAAAAGGAGTTTAATTTGAGGCACATGAGGTGGTTGGAGTTGTTGAAGGATTATGACATCACCATTCTATATCATTCGGGGAAGGCCAATGTGCTGGCCGATGCATTGAGTAGGAAGTCAGCCAGTATGGGCAGTCTTGCTTCTATTTCGGTCGGTGAGAGGTCGCTTGCTTTGGATGTTTAGGCTTTAGAAAATCAATTCATGAGACTGGATGTTTTTGAGCCCAGTCGTGTGTTAGCTTGCACGGTCGCTCGTTCTTCATTATTAGAGTGTATCCGTGATCGACAATTTGATGATCCCCATTTGTGTGTCCTTAGAGACACGGTGCAACGAGGAGGTTCCAAGCAGGTTACCTTAGATGCAATGGAGTTTTGAGATTGCAGGGGCGAGTTTGTGCTCCCAATGTGGATGGGCTTCGAGAATTGATTTTAGAGGAGGCCCATATATCCCGGTACTCTATTCATCCGGGCGCCGCAAAGATGTATCAAGATTTGCGGCAGCATTATTGGTGGCGTAGAATGAAGAAGAATATCAAAGCATATGTGGCTCATTATTTGAATTGTTAGCAGGTTAAGTACGAGCATCAGAGGCCTGGTGGTGTATTTCAGCGGACTGAGCTTCTCAAGTGGAAGTGGGAGAGGATTACTATGGATTTTGTTACTGGACTTCCGCTGACTCAGAAGAAGTTCGATGCGATATGGGTTATTGTTGATAGGCTGACCAAGTCAGCGCATTTCATTCATGTGGCAGTATCATATTCTTCTGAGAGGTTTGCTGAGATCTATATTTGGGAGATTGTTCGCCTTCATGGTATGCCCATGTCAATCATTTCGGATTGGGGTAGCAGTTTACTTCACATTTCTGGAGAGCAGTTCAGTGAGAGTTGGGAACACGGGTTGAGTTGAGCACAACATTTCATCCCAGACGGACAATCAGTCAGAGCGGACTATTCATATTTTGGAGGATATGCTCCGAACTTGTGTTATCGACTTTGGAGGTTCGTGGGATCAGTTCTTGCCTTTAGCGGAGTTTGCCTACAACAACAGCTACCAGTCGAGTATCCAGATGGCTCCTTATGAGGTTTTATATGGTAGGCGGTGTCGGTCTCCGGTTGGATGGTTTGAGTCGGGAGAGGATCGATTGTTGGGTACAGATCTAGTTCAGGAGGCCTTGGACAAGGTCAAGATCATTCAGGATAGGCTTCGTTCAGCTCAGTCTAGGCAAAAGAGCTATGCAGACCGCAAGGTTCGGGATGTGGCTTTTATGGTTGGTGAGCGGGTATCGCTCCGAGTGTCGCCTATGAAAGGCGTGATGAGATTTGGGAAGAATGAAAAGCTTAGCCCTAGGTTCATTGGTCCGTTTGATATTCTTGATCGAGTGGGAGAGGTGGCTTATAGACTTGCTTTGCCACCGAGCTTATCAGCTGTGCATCCAGTGTTTCATGTGTCAATGCTACAGAGATAACACGACGATCCAGCCCACGTGTTAGATTTCAGCACTATCCAGTTGGACAAGAATTTGTCTTATGAGGAGGAGTCGGTAGCTATTCTAGACCGGCAAGTTCGTCAGTTGAGATCCAAGAGTTTTCCTTATGTTCGTATTCAGTGGAGAGGTTAGCCTCCTGAGGCATCGACCTGGGAGTCCGAGTTCGATATTTGGAGCCGTTATCCTCATCTTTTCCCTGACTCAGGTATTTCTTTCTTTTGTCTGTTCGAGGACGAACGGTTGTTTTAGAGGTGGAGAATGTGACGACCCAAAGGGTCATCACCTGGTTCCTTACCCATTTTGTACTTCTGAGGCCTTGAAAACCTCATTTAGGATTGCCTCGATTTGCGTGTGCAGTCCAGACGCGTAGTCGAAAAGCTTAAATATGAATTCTACGAGAAAAATGCTAAATTTTGATATTAAAGTGAATAATTTAACTTCGATCAACATTTTGGGTAAACGGGCCCGGACCTGTAATTTGACGGTCCTGGAGGGTCCGTAGGAAAATATGGGACTTGGGCGTATGCCCGAAATCGAATTCCGAGGTCCCAAACCCGAGAAATAAATTTTTGCGTGAAATTATTTTCTGGAAATAATTAAGGAAATTGGGAATGAAATTTGATTAGAAGACTAGGGTATCGGGCCCGTATTTTGGTTCCGGCGCCCGGTACAAGTCTTATATATGATTTAAGCACTTTCTGTAAAGTTTGGTTGAAAACGGACGTCGTTTGACGTGTTTCAGACTTAAAATAGAAATTTGATGTGTTATGAAAATTGGGAAGAATTGATGAATTTTAAGGCTTAATCCGATGAATATGATGTTATTTTGGTGATTTGATCGCGCGGATAAGTCTGTAGGATGTTTTTGAGGTTGTGAGAATATTTGGTTTGGAGTTCCGAGGGCTCGGGTGAGTTTTGGATAGGCCACGAGTGCATTTTTGGAATTTGAAACACAACTGTTGCATTCCTGACCTGCAGGCTTTGCATTTGCGAAGCCTGGTTCGCAAATGCGATATCGCAAATGCGAATGGCTTCTCACAATTGAGAAGATAGCCCAGGTCTGCCCCTTCTCGCAAATGCGAGGCACTCCTTCTCAAATGCGAAGGTGTTCCCTTTTGTATTGTGTTCGCAAATACGACCACTGGCTCGCAAATGCGAAGTTGGGCACCTCGCAAATGCAACATATTGGTCGCAAATGCGAAGTCCTCCCTTTTATATTGTGTTCGCAAATGCAAACTATCCTTCGCAATTCCCACGTTAGCAGGTCGGGGTTCGCAATTCCCATAACTGAGGCCTGCATATTTTTATACTTAGTCGAATTTTGAACCATTTTCACCATTCTTTCAAAACACAAACTCCTTAGGCGATTTTCCAAGAACAATACTTCTTTCAAATCATTTGTAAGTTGATTTTTATTCATTTCTTTCAATCATTAACATCATTTAACATGTTTCAACTTAAAATCAAGGATTTTCATGGGTGAAATTGGGAGTTTTGGGTAGAAAATTGAGGATTTGGACCTCGATTTGAGGTCCGATTTTGAAACAAATCATATATTTGGGTTCATGGGAGAATGGGTAACCGAGTTTTGGTCCGTACCTCGGGTTTTGCCCACGTGGGCCCGGGGGTGATTTTGGAATTTTTGGGTAAAACTTTGGGAAATCCATTTTTATACATTCAAGTTGATTCATTTAGTGTTTATTAATGTAATTAAGTAATTTGTGATTAGATACAAGCGAATTGGTGGCGGAATCGAGGGGTAAAGCCATAATTGAGACTTGAGTTGAATTCAAAGCATTGAGGTAAGTGTTTGGTTTAACCCTAGCTTGAGGGACTAGGAGTTGAGTCTTATTTTCTAATTGCTTCTTGTTTTGTACGACGTATAGGCATGGTGACGAGTATCTATACGTTGGTGTCTAGCATGACCGTGAGTCCTTAAATTGTGAATATTTTGATTTCGTTGTATTTCACATGACTTGGTGGTAAACTCTAATTGTTGTGTAAAGTTTGTGGAAGTAAATTTGTGACCTTTGAACATCGAGGAACATTAGCCCAAGTTATGTTTCGATTGTGAAAGTATATGAAACGATTGAACCCTTTGGAGCATTGGCTCAAGCGGTAAAGTGGATTACGAAACAAAAGTGAAAAGAAGAGAAAGAGTATTTAAATTGCTCCCTTGCCGGGATATTGTTTCTTATTGAATATTTTCTCTTGTCGGGACGTTGAGGTTATTGATGTTGTTCCCTTGCCGGGTTTTAATTATTTGTTTGTGTTCCCTTGTCGGGATTTCTATTATCGTTTTATTATTCCCTTGCCCTTGTTTATGATTGTTGTTTGGATTAGGAAGAGTATTAAAGCACAAAGGGTGATGTCGTGCATTGTTTGCTTATTGTGAGGAAAGAGTGTAAAGCACGAAAGGTGATGCCATGCATTGTTTGCTTATTATGAGGAAAGAGAGTAAAGCACGAAGGGTGATGACGTGCTGTACGATGTACCATTTTGTGCCGATTCTATTGATTATATGTGAGGAACGAGAGTAAAAGCACGAAGGGTGATGCCGTGCACATTTTATTATATCATTGCTTGGTGAGGATGAGAGTATAAGCACGAAGGGTGATGCCGTGCACTTGTTGTTCCCTGTTTCCTTATTGATGTTTGGGTTATGTTATTTCCTTCGCTACTGGACGACTTTTACTTGAAATTGTTATTTCCCCACAGCATGCTCCCCCTCCCATATTGCGTACTTGTCTTGGTATTTTGATTTCGATGTATATATATATATATATATATATATAACTGCACAGATTTATGTGGTAGTCCGGTCTAGCCTCGTCACTACTTCGCCGGGGTTAGGCTAGGCACTTACCAGCACATGGGGTAGGTTGTGCTGATACTACGCTCTGTGCTCTTTTGCACAAATTCAGGTTTTGGGCAGCAGCAGCAGTAGCACGGGAGCCAATCTTTAGCCTGGCGAGATACCGAGGTAGCCTTGCAGGCGTCCGCAGGCCCGGCGTCTCCTCTATCTTTTACTTTAGCCTGTTATCTCATTGTACTCGAGATAAACAGTTATATTTTCTTTCAGACTTTGTATTTAGTACTCTTAGTAGTTCGTGAGTGTTGTGACACCAGTCTTGGGTAGAGGCTTATGTTGAATTTTCCGCATTTCTATTCAGTTTTTCTTTAATTTAAGACTTCCGCTTATTTAGTTAATTCCGTTGCTTTTATATTATTGCCGATAATGGTTAAGAAGGATTATATTGTTAATGAAAAATTAATTACACTTGGCTTGCCTAGCTCCCAATAGTAGGCGCCATCACGACTCCCGAAGTTGAGAAATTCGGGTCGTGACAGTGAAAGTGCCAGTCCCACTTTTCCGGGTGGGTTGGTCCATTTCCAGGTTTAGCCGAACCATTTGACATGTTTTAAGTAGGGGTGTATAAAGAAAACGATAAACTGCACCAAATCGGGGAAAAACTTCGATTGTGGTTTCGATTGATTTGGTTTGATATTGGGACGAATTCGATTATAATTGGTTTGGCTTGGTTTTAACTATAAAAAGTCAATCCGAAACTAAACCAACACGATTGAACATTTAGACAAATTTTAAAAATATTTTATATTTATAAATATTAATTGTAATGTAATTTATAAATAATTCTTAAACTTTTTCACAGTTTATCTTTTAACGTACTATTTCAAGTTTGGACTTAACATTCTTGAATGGTAAATAAATTTTATAGCCCATAAATGTAGTAACTCAAACAAAGTTCAAATTAATACTAATGTTAAAAAAAAGAAATTCAATTCAACACTACGGATGATGATAGTGTTGGATATGTACTTTTTAGATTTACATTGATTTATAAAGAAAATGTATAACTTAGTTTATCTTTTTCTTTAGTGTTTAATTATGTAATTAATAGACTTATTAGCTATACTTATTTTAGCATGACTCGTATAGTAATACATACAGAGACACTTAAAGTTGACACGATCTTTCATTTAGATACTTGAACTTAAGAGACTTCCTACTGAGCACTTATACTACCCGACACTTATTCCAATTAAGCACTTATTTGACAATCAGCCAAACTTATAAAGTTTGTGCAATGCACTCGCTGCTGACGTGGCAAATGACTAATAAAAAAATGACATATATTAGTTTGAGTAAAAAAAAAAACTATGTTAAATCAATTTAATAAACAAAATAAAAATAACATTCTAAAAATGAAAAGAAAAGCTTAATTTACACCCAACCAAGAAAGAAAATATTTAAAAAAAATGAGAATTGGTATTCTAGAAAACAGTGGTCTTGGTGTTCTTCCTTTTTTTCATGTGTGTTTTTGTTCCAAGCACTATT
The DNA here is from genome assembly GCA_026770625.1 of Nicotiana glauca. Taxonomy (NCBI): domain Eukaryota; kingdom Viridiplantae; phylum Streptophyta; class Magnoliopsida; order Solanales; family Solanaceae; genus Nicotiana; species Nicotiana glauca. The sequence goes on along the minus strand of MU714002.1, from coordinate 75,493 downwards.
TTAATCCAAATTTTAAAGAGAAACTCCTCCAAATTTGTTATAACTTCAGCTAAAGATTCCCCATGACGACCCAAAGACAACCTCAATATTAATTTCTCAAACTTTCATCAAATCAAGTAACCCATTTTAAACCTACAAGCTTTTTAAAGACCCCATTAATGGTGTTTAGGGTTTAATCAATGGTTCTACAACCCAGCGACCCATCTCTACTTCTACTTTTGCTTCTTCTTCTTCTTCATTTTAGTCTCAGGTCTCTGCTTCTTCTTCTTCATTTCAGTTATGGCGGCTGGGTTATGCTTCTTCTTCTTCTTTTTCACTTTATCCTTTTCGTTTTCTTCATTTCTTCGGGTCTAACGAGAAAATAATTTATCCTTTTCATATATATGGTTTAGTTCATTTTCTTCTCAGTGGTGTTTAATTTGGATTGCCGTCCAAATTGAAAATGTTTGGTTTGGTTCTTTACTACAAGATCATATGTTTGTTTGGCTGATTTTGGCTGTTGTACAGAAAAGATAAATTATTGAATTTGAATCTGGTATGGGATTCAAAAGAAGAAGAGGAAAATGATTCGGAGAAGACAGACGGAAAGTGGAGGTGGCAATGGTGGAAATGGTGGTGGACATAAAGAAGAAGATGGAAATAAAAAAATAAAAAAAAATCTGTTTTTTGGGCTTTCACGCGCTCATATTGAGTGAAACTCACATTATGTGCCAATTCAGCAAGAAGTGTCTAATTGGAATGAAGTTCATGTAACCTATGTGCTCAATAGGAACTCTCTTAAGTTCAGGTGTCTAAATAAAAGATCCTGCCAACTTTAAGTGTATTCGTATGTATTCAGCCATTTTTAAATTGTGTTAATTTTCATTATGGTTTATTAATTAGCAATATTTGCTTTATACAATTTTATTATCATTGTTATTGAATGTTTAAGTATAATGTTATGACTTATTTCATAATATTGTGTTATTTTTTGGAAAATACACTACATAGTTGTTTCTTACTAGGACTAAAGAAATATTAGGAGCACAAGCTACATATTTTGTGCTAAGAAGACTTTACTAGGAAAAAATTCAAAAACCTGCAAAAAATTCAACTTTGTTGGTTTGGTTTATAGATTTAAAACCCCGACATCATTGATTTGATTTGGTAATTGAAAAATCCAAACCAACCCCACTTATGTATACCCCTAATTTTAAGAGTGATTTGTATAAATAGGACCCTTTGGTACCACTATTAATTTTTTGACGTAGCTTGTCCCATGGGCTAAACTTCTAGTTTAACAAGTATTGCCCTTCGGTTGCCCCATGGGCAAGTAGGAGTTAAGAACTCAAGATCATCCATTTTTAAGGTCATCGGGCGTAATTTCTTGATGTTTTACTGTGGGCTTGATTCTGGTCAATGGCGCTCATACTTATTGTCGTGTGTTTTGCATGTGACTATAGAATTAATGTTGGCACAGTTACTATATGATTTGTTTGTAAAGAAATTGAAAGGCTATTTCTCTCCAATCAGAAGAATAAGTTACTTGCTGCTTATAAATTAGAATATTTAAAGTACAGGTATTAAAATAATTGGCAGTAGTTTTTGCTGCATGTGTACTATAATTCAAAAATTGGTCGTATTTGTATCTCTTCATGTAAACCCTGTGATAGGTGTAATCTTGAAATCTTATTGCCCCTATTGAAATATTAAAGAAAACACAAAAATGGAAAAAAAGCGACAGCTTGATATTAAAAATCTCGAATAATAATTAATTAGTTCGTTCTTTGTAAGTTAAATATTTAAATTTTTAAACTCTGTAAACATATACATTCTACATAAAATAAATTGTTTTATTTTCGTAGACTTCTTGAGTCTAATTTTCTTGGCAGGAGGAGTGAAGGAAAAGAACTGATGTAATAAAATAGTTTGAGCAACTGCAAATCCTTCTGTTTCTTAGATACTAGTAGTAGTACCCACGCAATGCGCGGTCAGTATTTAAAAAAATTAATTAAATTAAATTATGATCGAGCTTATTTGTTCCTATTAGATTGTATTGCTTTAATAAAATTCAATTGTCATCTTACTTGTCAATACGATATACCCAATAATGAAATCTCTTTTAAATCAAAGGTACTTATATAGTTAGTGAATAACTTTTTTTTTCTATATATTTTTTTATTATATTAACCAATATTTAATATTCACTTTCTTTTTATCATATATGAGAAGACTTATAATTTATTACTGTTGAAATATTTTTTTATTTTAAATTTTATTATATTGTTCTTAATAATATTATCTAAATTTTAATGAACAAAATCTCTGTTAAACTAACGGGACTTATACAGGGAGCGCATTGAATAACGTTTTTGTTATGTATTTTTCTTTATTATATCATCTAACATTTAATATTATTACATTGTTAATAGAAGTTTATTAGCCTATTGCTTTATTAATATTTTTCTCGAAAAGTTTTTTTATGTCTTTATTTTCGTTTTATTTATTTTAAAATAATTTTAAAACTCCAACTTGAAACTAATCTCCAATTTGAATTGGTAATTTATTATTTTTATTAATTTTGTTTTTTATTTAAAAATTATTGAAACTACATCCCGATTTGAATGGGTAGTTTTTCTTCTCTTTCTTTCGTTTTTTTAATAGCTAATTTTTTTTTTTTACTTTTTTAATTTAAGATAATTTATAAACTCCAACTTGAAACTACTCCCACCCAATTTGAATGGTTAGTTATTATTCTATAAATTTATTTTTCGTTTTTTCAATAATACTTAATTACATAAGATATCTATATTTATTAATTCAAATAAAGTAACCAATTTTATATATATATATATATATATATATATATATAT
>MU714002.1:55846-70426 GCA_026770625.1 Nicotiana glauca | reverse complement strand
AAGATTATAGCTGAATAAAGAGAAATACATATGAATAATACAGTTGAATACAACAAAATATACCTTAATTCATCTGAATAAAATACTTGAAGACAACAAAAATACAACTGAATACATCTGAATAAACTCTTGAATGCAACAAAATACAACTAACTTTTGCTGAATAAAATAGTTGAATATAACTAACTACAACTGAATACAACTGAATACAGTTGTATAAAACACTTGAATACAACTAACTACTGCCGAATAAAATAGTTAAATATAACTGATTAAATGATTAAACCTGAATACAAGTAAATACAACTGAAGAATACATTCGAATACAACTGAATACATAGCGATTTGGGCGATCTAGAGAGAAACAACCCTATGGCTTCGCCGGCCGGCGGCCAGCCATTAATTCCGGCTGGTCAGCCAACAGAGGGAGTATTGTTTTTACCAATGGACATATCAACTCCACGATTTTTGAGCTCTCGATATTCTTGACAGAAGGCACAAGATTCACAGAAACAGTGGACCAAGCAATTCGCCACAAGGGTTTTGTTTCAACAAGTATTGTTGTCTCATCTTGGAACGATAGAAACAAGAGTAAAAACATGGACAACCAGTCACACATATTATTATGGAATTTTTACACCCTATAAAAAACCTTAGTATCCTATGGTTACCAGTGAAGAGTTTGAATGTGGGATTGATAATAACGGATAAATTGAGAATTTGAGTGGGAGAAGAGTTAAGAAACTAGGGTTTGTGGGAGAAGAGAGTCTAGTTGTATGCAAACAGAGAGAGATTATATTGGGGTTTGCAGATACGCGATAATTATGTGAGAGAACATACAAAAAGGGAGAGAGAAAAATAATATTTAGCATATATGGTGCCTTAATTGTAGGATATAACTATATTTAGATTTTTTGCTATAAAGGATAAAAGGTATTTATAGAATGTAAATATTTTAAAATGGTATTTATTTAAAATAAATAGGGTACTAAGGTTTTCTATAGAGTGTAAAAATTCCAAAGTTTATTTACTTGTAGCCAAGTAGGCTTGTACACTCCCCTGATCTATTAAAGCTTTAGCCAATTAATGATCGATTTGGGCCAGATATATTCATGAGTATCAAACTTATTTTCAATTTCTGAGTCTTTGGATAACACAAATACCTTAAATTAGTTTGAAGGACTCACTCAAAATATGTTTATTTTCCAATAATGTGTATTATACCATAGAATACCATATTTTATGCTTAAAACTACACATTATTTATGTTCTCTGAACTATAGCTTTTAAGTATTAAACCCCTAATTCAATATTTTTTTAGATGCGTGTATTTACTCTCCTAAAACACTTTAAAAAGTGCCAACTGACACTACTCGTCTCATTTTATTCTTTTTAGATTTCATTTGAATTAAAAATTGGTTTAATTTTAATCTAAATTTTAATTAAATAGGTAAAACTAAATTAGAAAGGAAAAAAACTAAAAGTAAAAAAGAAGATAAGAAAGATAAAAAGGAAAGAGGCTCATTTTATGTCCCATTTACTTGAGAGAGGAATTTTGGTTTTATGCAAAAATATGATAGTTTAGGGAGTTTTTAAGCTGCTAACTCATAGTAATAATTTATACAAAGAGTAATGATTACCTCGAGGAAAAAAATAGGGTAAGTCACAAAAACTTTTATGTAGAAAATCTCCATATTTACGAACTCGCCTTTTTTATTTTCACAATTTTAATAGAGGAGATATTTCAATCGAGTATATTTGCAATTAATATACAATTATGGTCTGCAAAGAGAAGAATTGTCTTCGTAGATGATCTCATCAAATGTACTGAGCTGACTTTTAGGTTTGGAAACAACACCTAATAAAATTATTATTATTTGCTAAAGGATGTCAATTAATGAAACTCCAGTTCCTTATTATGTATTATGTCACTTGAATTGTTATAGAAGAGATCTAAGCATCCAATTTCATGCAAATTGGAGAATATTTTTGGAATTGCTCCAACAAACCTTTGTATAAGCCGGTTATCATCTACTTAACCGCAAACTTGCTTTCCTCGAGGAGAGTGAAAAGAAGTCCCTCGTCGAAAGGAAAGAGGGCTCGGTTTGTACTTTCCAGTCTCGTTCCATTTAATTGCATGAAATAAGAAAAACGAGATATCAAGCGGGAGGGAAATGACAGTGAGGGAAATGCAAGTAGTCAGAAACAGTAAGCATTGGAAAGAGTAGTAAAACCAAGGCAATCCATAAAGCAGCTGGTTGAAGCATGGCAAAGATAGAATACTTTGAATAAATGTTGAATGGGAACTTGGATAGTGTTTGACTAGAAAGTTATTAAACACTTTTTAAGCAAATCAATCAAAGATAGATGAAGGGGTAAATCATAGTCAATCATAATTAATACTGGATCGAAAGACAGAATCATAAAAATAGAAGATTGAATAGAAATGACACTTGGGAGGTTTTATTGATTATAGAAATTTACCCTGCCTCTCCGTGAAGAGGTTCATGCGATTACAATCAAGTTATCTCCTTCATGAGTAGTCGAAAAATGGAACCTTTTCCTTTCTCCATTTTCGGGTTGTTTTGTAATGGAGAAGAAGCCCCATGTTCAGCTCTTTTGCCCTCTATTTATAGTCGAGAACTTCTCGTGCTCATCGTACTTTATCTTGGCCGGGGCGGGGAGGTGATCTCCCCTCATGGAGAGGCCTTGACCTCGACGCTTGTATCGTAAATAGCAACGATCAGAAGAAGTTGAGTTCGTTGGCTGCTACTGCAGGATGGTTGGGACAGGGTCATTGTCGCTGTGGTCGTGTGGTCAGATTTTGACCAATACAGTTAGTCCCTCCGTTCGTCGGGGTCGTGTCTTACCGACCTCGACGGACGGATCATGTTTGCGACGTAATCGTGGAGGGATTCAGATTCGCGTATTATTCCTTGGTCGCGTTATGAATTTCGAAACTGCCCGGAGGCGTCTTTCTAATACTTTTATACCGTTATGATGGTTTCGAAACCGAAGCGCCAGCTGATAAATGAAACGTCACTTTGTACAAGCAGCCATAATGGCGCATGTTCCCGAGAAGCTGAATCGTTTCGCGCCCGGTGAGGTTCTGGTGGCGACCGTTGGTTTTCGTGCCCTGGAGAATCCGTGTCTTATAAATTGAAGGGGTCTGTCATTCGTTTCTCACATTCCATCTCTCATCTTCGAGAGAATTCCCAGGATATCTCCCTTTCTATTAATTTGAGCTCTTCTTTACTCCTTTGCTCGCAACAATCTTCATTTTTCTCACTTCTTCCGCAAATTCCTTCCTCTCTTTTGTGGGTTAAAGATGGCAGGAACTTCTCCTCGCGATAATCTCCCGGCTATCCTTCCGGCGGCTGGGAACCCCGCTCCGGCAGATGGAGACACAGAACTGATGGAAGCAAAGATGTTCCATCAGTAGAGGAAATTTTATCCCACCCGGGGAGGGCAGTGGTAGATTTCAGTGCCGATGGCGGTGCAGAGCAGGTTAATATTCCTCCCCTTATAGGGGAGATCAAAATAGCAGATTTAAGGGAACGATGGGGTATTCCCAGTTATGTCGAGATGGTACCGGCAAAGAGAGAAGACATGGTCCAGATCGACCATCCAGGGTTCTGCTCGTTCTATGCTTACCCTTCCTCGTGGGGTACACACTTCCGCTCCCAATGATGGTGGTCGTCTTCTACCTCTATTATGAGGTGTTTCCTGCCCAACTCTCTCCTTACCTATACAAGTTGTTCCTCATGTTTATCAAGTATGTGGAGCTGGCCGGTCGGGAAGTCACACTTAGACACGTGCTCAGCCTATTCGCTCCTCAGAAAATTCGCGACACTATGATCCACGCGCGTCCCCGAGGGTCAAGAGGTCTGGTGGTCAAGATTTATGACAGGACCAATCGTCGCTTTTTTGACAACTTTTTCTATGCGCGTACCGAACACCTCGTGGCGGATCCAATTGGATTTCCAGAAGTGTGGAATTTTGCCCGTAAGCCTTTGTCCTTGATTAGTAGAGTAACCACTTTGTCCTTGCTCTCTTTATAGCTTATATTTCAAATATTGATCTACTTCGATGCTTTGCAGCCGAGAAGCTACCCCTGCCTCCTTTGGAGGGGATTCGAGAATGGGTCAAGGTCGTCCTTCCCATACAACGGGAGTTCGCACATGGTCAAAGTTTCATGAGAGATTCGGGCGTAGGCCCCTTACAGGTGAGATAGCGCCCTTATTTTCTACCGGTTCTCTTTTGTTTCGATCTTACCTTTCGAGTATTATTTTTCGTGGCCAGGGAGAGTTCGCAGAGTCAGATCTCCTCAGTTAGCTTTCCGTCGGCCGGCCACGTCTGCTCGTATCAGTACAGTACCTGCGGCCCGTCCTTCATCGAGGGCAGCATCGGTAGAATATGTGGCTTTGGCCACTACGAACCGGAATATATCTCAAGACGAGGTCCCATCTGGTACCGTCCGTCCTCAGAATGAATTGTCATCGACCGGGGAGGAAGAAGGGCCGTTGAAGAGACAGAGGGTAGGTTTCGATACAACCCCTCCAACAGTGATCAACTTGGATTCTCCCCTGGCGGACCTAGAGGAAGGTATTGTTGCCACGTCTACCGCTGAGGCGGAGTGAGTGGTCGGAGTTGTCCCCACCGGTCAGAGTCAGGAACATTCCGTTGTCACAGTGACCCAGTCGGGAGTTTTCGCTGCTTATAGCGCATGACATTTTGCTGTAGCAGAGAATCGAACCCTTGGTACTGCCATAGTGACCTCGAGTGTGCCTTCCTCGTCATCGGCAGGTCACGCCACACCGTCGGAGGCGGAGAGGGGAAAAAGTGTAGTGATCGATGAATACGAGTCCGAGTCTGACTTGGAACCTGATAATGTTCGGACGTTCGAGGAGGGCATTACTCGCTTGGTGATTAATACGGAGGGGTCGGCCCGTTTTGTCGAGATCCCCTCCGACGTGAACCTGTTGACACAAAGAGGTAACTTGGTACCACAATTTAGCTTGCTGTGTTCAGAGGCCGAGAACGAGTCCCTAAGTAATGTTTTGAATGTCGAAGTGATGGACGAGGTAGCTGTGACGGGCTTACGGGTATGTTATATCTGACTTCGATTTGTTTCTCCTTTGTTGCAAAATGAGCACTAGTTTGACTTCTCTCTTGTTTTGCAGACGTACATGTTGGAGGTAGAGAATATTTGCAGGGCCAATGTACGATCGAGGATCTTCTTGCAGATGCTGGAAAAGTATCGTCGCTATCGCGATAGATGCCGTGACTTGCATGAACGGTTAACCGGGCTTTGGGCGAGGAATTGGAGAAGAGGGACCAGGAGCTAGTGTTGACGCTCCGCAGCAGGAGCGAGCTTGAAGAGCAAATCCACCTCAAGGACGAGGAGCTCGAGGTGGGAAAAGAGGTCGCTGCGGAATGCGAGAACCTGCAGGGCAAGTAACGAGCAATGCAGTTGGAAATGGAGCAGAGCCAGGCCAGAGTTGCGGAGGTGAATGCTGAATAGAGAGGGAAGTTGACTGCACTGGAAAGCAAGGTTGCCGGTTTGGAGCACATAGAGAGGGAAGCGTTGGATGCTTCAACGAGGGCAGTAGCCTTAGAGGCGGCAGTTCGTGTACATGAGTCCGAGCGAGATTCGGAGAGGGCTACTGCGCCCCTTAGGGAGGAGAGGCTCGAGTAGCGGATTAGCACGACTGATCAGGAGGCCTTAGCTTTGTCCGATCGAGTTGCAGCCTTGGAGGAGGAAAATCAGCGGTTGAGGGCCCAGGCTGGACCACCCGTGCTGCTGTTCCCCACCAGGCTCATGGACTCTGGGTCTACGCCGAAGCTCAATGTGACATTTTCAAGAACTTGTGGGAAGCGGGCACCGTGACTGAGGCAGCTTTCGAGGAGGCACGCTAAAAGGCTCGTGAGGCTCGAGCCAACTGTGGATATGATGTGGCGACGCACGAAGCTGATGGGGGTGCAAGTGGTGATGACGATGGGCCTTATGGAGGTGATGATGGCAACGGTGGTGTTAGCGCCAAGAGAGAAAAAATTATGTTTCACGGTTTGTGTGTTTTTCTTGTATGCCGATGGGCGTTTGTTTGTTCCTTGTTGTTTTCTTCCTCTTTTTTTTTAGTTCGCTGGCCTGGACCAGATGTAAGCGGCAATAGCCTGCATTTCTTACTTCATGAATAAAGAATTCTTTTTCGCTACTTGCCGTGCATTTCAGTTTTCTCTGTTGATTTATGATCTGGTCGCGGGGTGAGAGCTCGTTAACGACTCTCGATTCCCCTTCTGTTATGAAGGTTTCTGATCTTGTGGATTTTATTACGAGCTTTTCGAGAGGATAGCTCATCTCAATTCGAGCGAGATCGAACCTGTCGCTCCTTGATGGCGAAGGCACTTAGATTGAGTACCAGTTCGAGCGAGGTCGAACTGTCAAACTTAGATGGCGAAGGCACTTAGCCTTAATCCCAGTTTGAGCGAGGTCGAACTGTTAAATTTTGATGGAGAAGGCACTTAGCCTGAGTCCCAGTTCGAGCGAGGTCGAACTGTCAACTTTGATGGCGAAGGCACTTAGCGTGAGTCCCAGTTCGAGCGAGGTCAAACTGTCAAACTTTGATGGCGAATGCACTTAGCCTGAGTCCCAGTTCGAGCGAGGTCAAACTGTCAAACTTTGATGGCGAAGGCACTTAGCCTGAGTCCCAGTTCGGGCGAGGTGGAACTATCAAACTTTGATGGCGAAGGCACTTAGCCTGAGTCCTGGTTCGAGCGAGGTCGAATTGTCAAACTTTGATGGCGAAGGCACTTAGCCTGAGTCCTAGTTCGAGCGAGGTCGAACTGTCAAACTTTCATGGCGAAGGAACTTAGCCTGAGTCCCGGTTCGAGCGGGGTCGAACTGTCAAACTTTGATGGCGAAGGCACTTAGCCTGAGTCCCAATTCGAGCGAAGTCGAACTGTCAAACTTTGATGGCGAAGGCACTTAGCCTGAGCCCCAGTTCGAGCGAGGTTGAACTATCAAACTTTGATGGTGAAGGAACTTAGCCTTAATCCCATTTCGAGCGAGGTCGAACTGTTAAATTTTGATGGTGAAGGCACTTAGCGTGAGTCCCAGTTCGAGCTCAAACTTTGATGGTGAAGGCACTTAGCCTGAGTCCCAGTTTGAGTGAGGTCGAACTATCAAACTTTTATGGCGAAGGCACTTAGCCTTAATCCCGGTTCGAGCGAGGTCGAACTGTTAAATTTTGGTGGCGAAGGCACTTAGCCTGAGTCCCAGTTCGAGCGAGGTCAAACTATCAAACTTTGATGGCGAAGGCACTTAGCTTTAGTCCCAGTTCGAGCGAGGTCGAACTATCAAAATTTGATGGCGAAGGCACTTAGCCTGAGTCCCAGTTCGAGCGAAGTCGAACCATCAAACTTTGATGGCAAAGGCATTTATCCTGAGTCCTAATTCGAGTGAGGTCGAACTGTCAAACTTTGATGGCGAAGGTACTTAGACTGAGTCCTAGTTCAAGCGAGGTCGAACTGTCAAACTTTGATGGCGAAGGCCCTTAGTCTGAGTCCCAGTTTCAAACTTTGATGGCGAAGCCACTTAGCCTAATTCCCAGTTCGAGCGAGGTCGAACTGTTAAATTTTTGATGGCGAAGGCACTTAGCTTGAGTCCCGGATCGAGCGAGGTCGAACTGTAAAACTTTGATGGCGAAGGCACTTAGCCTGAGTCCCAGTTCGAGCGAGGTCGAACTGTCAAACTTTGATAGCGAAGGCACTTAGCCTGAGCCCCAGTTCGAGCGAGATCGAACTATCAAACTTTGATGGCGAAGACACTTAGCCTGAGTCCCAGTTCGAGCGACTTCGAACTGTCAAACTTTGATGGAGAAGGCACTTAGTCTGAGTCCCTGCTAGAGTGAGGTCGAACTATCAAACTTTGATGGCGAAGGTAGTTAGCCTTAATCACAGTTCGATCGAGGTCGAATTGTTAAATTTTGATGGCGAAGGTACTTAGCCTGAGTCTCAATTCGAGCGAGGTCGAACTGTCAAACTTTGATGGCGGAGTCACTTAGCCTGAGTACCAGTTCGAGCGAGGTCAAACTATCAAACTTTGATGGTGAAGGCACTTAGCCTTAATCCTAGTTCGAGCGAGGTCTTAAATTTTGATGGCGAAGGCACTTAGCTTGAGTCCCAATTCGAGCGAGGTCGAACTGTCAAACTTCAATGGCGAAGGCACTTAGCCTGAGTCCCAGTTCGAGCGAGGTCGAAATGTCAAACTTTGATGGCGAAGGCACTTAGCCTAAGTCCAAGTTCGAGCGAGGTCGTACTGTCAAACTTTGATGGTGAGGGCACTTATCCTGAGTCCCAGTTCGAGCGAGGTCGAGCTGTCAAACTTTGATGGCGAAGGCACTTATCCTGAGTCCCAGTTTGAGCTAGGTCAAACTGTCAAACTTTGATAGCGAAGGCACTTAGTCTGACTCCTAGTTCGAGCGAGGTCGTACTGTCAAACATTGATAGTGAAGGCACTTAGCCTGAGTCCCAGTTCAAGCGAGGTTGAGCTGTCAAACTTTGATGGCGAAGGCACTTATCCTGAGTCCCAGTTTGAGCTAGGTCGAACTATCAAACTTTGATGGCGAAGGCACTTAGTATGAGTCCCAGTTCGAGTGAGATCGAACTCTCAAACTTTGATGGCGAAGGCACTTAGCCTGATTCCCAGTTCGAAAGAGGTCGAACTGTTAAATTTTTTATGGCGAAGGCACTTATCCTGAGTCCCGGATCGAGTGGGGTCGAACTGTAAAACTTTGATGGCGAAGACACTTAGCCTGAGTCCCAGTTCAAGCAAGGTCGAACTGTCAAACTTTGATAGCGAAGGCACTTAGCCTGAGCCCCAGTTCGAGCGAGATCGAACTGTCAAACTTTGATGGCGAAGGCACTTAGCCTGAGTCCCAGTTCGAGCGATGTCGAACTGTCAAACTTTGATGGCGAAGGCACTTAGCCTGAGTCCCAGTTCGAGCGATGTCGAACTGTCAAACTTTGATGGCGAAGGCACTTAGCCTGAGTCCCAGTTCGAGCGATGTCGAACTGTCAAACTTTGATGGCGAAGGCACTTAGCCTGAGTCCCAGTTCGAGCGATGTCGAACTGTCAAACTTTGATGGCGAAGGCACTTAGCCTGAGTCCCAGTTCGAGCGATGTCGAACTGTCAAACTTTGATGGCGAAGGCACTTAGCCTGAGTCCCAGTTCGAGCGATGTCGAACTGTCAAACTTTGATGGCGAAGGCACTTAGCCTGAGTCCCAGTTCGAGCGATGTCGAACTGTCAAACTTTGATGGCGAAGGCACTTAGCCTGAGTCCCAGTTCGAGCGATGTCGAACTGTCAAACTTTGATGGCGAAGGCACTTAGCCTGAGTCCCTGCTAGAGTGAGGTCGAACTATCAAACTTTGATGGCGAAGGCACTTAGCCTTAATCACAGTTCGAGCGAGATCGAACTGTTAAATTTTGATGGCGAAAGCACTTAGCCTAAGTCTCAATTCGAGCGAGGTCGAACTTTCAAACTTTGATGGCGGAGGCACTTAGCCTGAGTCCCAGTTCGAGCGAGGTCGAACTATCAAAATTTGATGGTAAAGGCACTTAGCCTTAATCCCAGTTCGAGCGAGGTCTTGAATTTTGATGGCGAAGGCACTTAGCCTGAGTCCCAGTTCGAGCAAGGTCGAACTGTCAAACTTCATTGGCAAAGGCACTTAGCCTGAGTCCCAGTTCGAGCGAGGTCGAAATGTTAAAATTTGATGGCGAAGGCACTTAACCTGAGTCCAAGTTCGAGCGAGGTCGTACTGTCAAACTTTGATGGTGAAGGCACTTAGCCTGAGTCCCAGTTCGAGCGAGGTCGAGCTGTCAAACTTTGATTGTGAAGGCACTTATCCTGAGTCCCAGTTCGAGCTAGGTCGAACTATCAAACTTTGATGGCGAAGGCACTTAGTCTGAGTCCCAGTTCGAGCGAGGTCGAACTCTCAAACTTTGATGGTGAAGGCACTTAGCCTGAGTCCCAGTTCGAGCGAGGTCGAACTGTTAATTTTTTTTATGGCGAAGTCACATAGCCTTAATCCCAGTTCTAGCGAGGTCGAACTATCAAATTTTGATGGCGAAGGCACTTAGTCTGAGTCCCAATTCGAACGAGGTCGAACTATCAAAATTTTCATGGCAAAGGCACTTAGCCTTAATCACAATTCGAGCGAGGTCGAACTGTTAAATTTTTATTGACGAAGGCACATAGCCTTAATCCCAGTTCGAGCGAGGTCGAACTATCAAATTTTTTATGGCGACTTTGACCTGTGGTCTTATGTTGTACCCGTGTTATGATTGTCTGCTTGACCGTGGCATTCAGGTTGCTTCAAAGTGACTTTAGATTCCTCGTTTGAAACAGCTCTGCGCCGGTTTCCTGACACAGTATGGTGGATGAGGGGAGGGGATGCTCCATCCTTCTGCCCGGCGATCAGGAGGGGAAGGGGGGATGCTTTGCATCACTTCTCTCCTCGCTCGGGCTGTTCGAGGTCAACAGGGCAGAAGATTTTTAGCTCCCGTTGGCGCATTCAATTCTTCTTCCTTTTTTTGTTTGATGCGCCTCCATTGACTCTGGTTTGAGTTGAGTTTTTTTCTTGGTATTTCTTTTGCTTCGATCCAGGAAGAACTAGGTATTTTCACTAGGAAATCCCCACAGATGGCGCCAAATTGTTTGACTCAAAAGTTATTAAATACTTTTTAAGCAAATCAATCAAAGATAGATGAATGGTTAAATTATAGTCAATAATAATTAATACTGGATCGAAAGAAAGAATCATAAAAATAGAAGATTGAATAGAAATAACACTTGGGAGGTTTTATTGATTATAGAAATTTGCCATGCCTCTCCGTGAAGAGGTTTAGGGGATTACAATCAAGTTATCTCCTTCATGAGTAGTCGAAAAATGGAACCTTTTCCTTTCTCCATTTTCATGCTATTTTTGTAATGGAGAAGAAGCCCTCTTTTCGGCTCTTTTGCCCTCTATTTATAGTCGAGAACTTCTCGTTCTCATCGTACTTTATCTTGGCCGGGTCGGAGAGGTGATCTCCCTTCATGGAGAGGCCTTGAACTCGACGCTTGTATCGTAAATAGCAACGATCAGACGAAGTCGAGTTCGTTGGCTACTACTGCAGGATGGTTGGGACGGGGTCATTGCCGACGTGGTCGTGTGGTCAGATTTTGACCAATACATATAGGAATTGCTACTGGCGAATCTTTGCCTAGAACCGAAACTGACCTTTAGCTAGTCGACCATGTGCCAGAAGTCTATACTGGCATTGAGATTGTTATGCGAAATATTTAAAACTTATATGGCACCTAAGTTTTCAAGCTCAATATGAATTTCACCACAATTACTTATAAAAAAGATCAATTTGGGACATGTACATAGCATACGATGCTACCTTCATAATTAAAGGAAAATAATTTTATTGTGAATTTTACTTTCAAGTTGACCTTAAGAGAAAAAATTCTAGCATCAGTTCAAGACCAGGATAATCAAGAGAATTTGTAAAAAAGAAAAACTCGATCCAAGTTGTGGAAAGTGGAACATGCCTTGGATTTTGAGAAGCCATCTCCATGTTGATTATGTTACTCAAGCAACAAGGAATTGAACCAGCAAACTTACTATGAGACTTGTCATTCATTCTTAATACTTGAAGATGGCATTGATGATTTGAAATTTCACCTAAAATTGATTTCTTTTAAAAAGAAGGTATTCAACTCAGAAAGGCTGACAATTGGTTAATGCTTCATATAGAATTATTATCACAGAGATCTAAGTGAGCAAACCAGAGCAGTATTGTCACGACCCGGAATACTTACCGTCGGGATCGTGATGGGGTCAAACATTTCACTTGCTAGGCAAGTCAACGTTAGAATATTTTATCAATTTTTAACAGTTTAAATTAATTAATGAGAAAGAATTGAAATAATCCAAAGTAAAAATGCGGAAGTCAAAACGGCCAAACATCTGATACCACCCTGGACCCGGTGTCACAAGTACACGAGCTCCTAAAATAGCACAAACAAGGGTTTGAAGTAACATAAAGTTGTCTGAAAAGAAAATACACATCCAAATAAAAAGGGAAGGGGACTCTTGGAGCTGCGGGCGCCGAGCAATTGTAACTCAAGTCTCCACAAGCTATCCAATTCGAGCGCACTCATAACCGCCACTGGGACCGGCTCCAAAATCAGCACAAGAAGTGTAGAATGTAGTATGAGTACAACCGACTCATGTACTCTGTAAGTGTTGAGTCTAACCTCGACGAATTAGTGACGAGGCTAAGGTAGGTCACCTACACTACAACCTATACGTTGTATATAGTAAAGACAAAAAAATACGGAAAAAAGTAAGACAGTCAACTGAAGATAATAGCACAGTCACAAAATAATAAGACAGTCAACCCGATCCTACCATATCAGTAACAAATACTCAATGTGCACAGTCAAATCAATAATTGAAATCACAAGAACCTTTACGATCAATGAATACCAAGATGAACCAAAAAGGAAACCTTGTAAAATATGAGAATTCACATAGATAATACTACACAGCAAGACAAGTCCAATAATTGACAATTAGAAGGTGCAAGTAAGTCAGCTAAGCCAAGTAGCAGCTAAGCCAAGTAGCAGCGAATCATGAAAATATTAAAAGATCTAACATTATTAACAGAAGAAAACATTGATTAACAGGTAGCGAATAAGCACAGAAGGCATTTAGAGCATATAACATTTAAGACAAGGAAGGAGATAATTAAGGAAAAGCAGAAAATCAGGAAAAAAAAGTAATTCGGCGGTGTATAAGCACTTGTCACCTCGTATATACGCCGCAACCCATGAAATTCACATAGCACATAGTCCAGGTATTCTTAATTCCCTTAAGTCAAGGTTAAACTCAACACTTACCTCACTCTACAGTTAATTCAGAGCTCTACGGGACCTTTCCCCTAGAATCTGCCTCCAAACCACTCGTATCTAGCAACAACTGACTCAATAGTATCAAATATTGCTAAAAGAATCAATTACAATGCATAAATTTAGAATTTTCAAACTTTTCCCTAAAAAGTAAAAAATCGATATGGGCTCGTTTGGTCAAAATCCAAAATTCGTACCAAAACCCGAGTACCCATTCACCCCGACCCCGGTTATATCATTTGTTTGTCTAAATTTCAATTTTATAAAAAATTCTAACCAAACTCCCAATTTCTACCACGAAAGTCCTAGATTTTAGGTGAAAATCTTATGAAATGTAATGGATAATTGAAGAAAGTAGGTTAGAATCACTTACTAATAAATTGGGGAAGAAAACCTCTTGGGAAAATCGCCTTTAGAGTTTTCTAGTTTTGAAATTTTGAAAGAATGGACAAAATTCCATATTTGGTCTGTTTTAATCATTGGGCGTCGGGTATTCATCACGTTCGCGTGAAACCTGACGTATTCGCGAAGGCACTGCCCATATGGCATACGCAATCACTAGTCACTCTATGCGTTTGCGTAGGCTTAGACCCCCTAGCCTTCGCGTTCGCGATCATGGACACACGTTTCGCATAGAGCAACAGTCAATTCCAAGCCCAGCCCATCCCATCCAATACTACACGTTCGCGTGAGCGTGGACGCGTTCGCGAAGCGTAGTCTCCGCCCTGCTCCACGTCCGCGTCCTGTTCCTCACGTTCGCGTAGATTACTTTCCCACAGTCCCAACTTACCTTTCACGATCGTGGTTGGATGTACGCGATCACGTAGAAACTTGTACCAGACACTTTTCCTAAGTTCAAAAGATCCGTAGGCTATCCGAAACTTACCTGAGCCCTCGAGGATCCAAACTAATTATGCACACAAGTTCAAAAATATCATACGAACTCGCTCGCACGACCAAAATATCAAAATAACGCCTAGAACAACGAATCGTACACCAAATTAAATGAAATTTTTAAGAAAACTTTAAAACTTCTATTTTAACAACCGAACGTCCGAATAACGTCAAACCAACTACATTTCTCATCAAATTTGACAGACAAGTCATAAATATAGTAATGGGCTTATACCGGGTTTCGCAACCAAAATACGAAATCGGTACCAAGAAAGTCAAACATCGGTCAATTCTTTAAAATCATTAAACTTTTAAACTTCCAATTTCGACAAAAATCAATAACTCGAGTTTTTTTTAAATATTGCTTCAGACCTGTATGCCGACCGATTTTTTTTAAATATTGAGGAAAATGAAAAAAAAATATAGCAATATAGAGATAACTCTTCCGAAATTTTGAAAAAAAAAAGAAAAAAAAAGAGAAGGAATGCTTTTGTTATTTCGACTTATATATATATATATATAAAAAAAAAAGAGTCTTGTTTTCAAATTCCGTTCTATTGGCCGAACTACGCCGGTTTGATTTTCACAGGATGTGAGATACGTAGGCAACCCTCGTCGGGTCCAACTTCCCCTTCTGCAAAAGTAACCAAATGTGTCAAATTCTAATTTTTTTTATAAATAAGTCGGGTGATACCGTTTTATCAAAAATAGCCGAATGTTCCC
>MU714002.1:41747-54681 GCA_026770625.1 Nicotiana glauca | reverse complement strand
CAATAATGACCAAAATTCCTTTCGAGTTGCAATTATGGTGGAATGACTTAGGCAAGGAAGAGCAAGATGAAGTGAAGAAGTATCTAAAAGATCTTACAGGTTTATTAGACATCCAACCTCGGGGAGATATTATCAGAGCGCTGGTCCCTTTTTGGGATTCGGCACATAATGTATTTCATTTCTCAGACTTTGAGCTCACCCCAACGCTGGAGGAAATAGCCGGGTACATTGGGAATGGTGAAGCCCCGTTAATTCGATTTCGAGCATACGCCGAGGTCCCAAATCAAGATACGGGCCTACCGAGATCGTTGAAATACGGATCCAGGTCCGTTTGCTCGAATCAACTCAAATAGAATTTTAAGACAATTTTATATTTTATCAGTTTTTACCACAAAAGGCTTTCGGAAAAATATTTGGATTGTACACGCAAATCGAAGAAGGTTTAAAGAAGCTATTGGAGCTTCGAAATATAATATTAGGTTCTAAAACTCTAGATGACTATCGGGTCATCATAAGTGCGAGAATATTGAATATGTATTTTTACTAGTTAAATGATTCTTGTTAAGAAAAACTATTTCAATTGATATAAATATTTGGAATTGGCTCGAAGTAGTGATTATTTAACATGCCTCAAAACATGAGATAAACGCCAAAGTTGCACAATTTCATGTGGATATAGACTGGAAGTTGGCTCTCAGACATGGCAAGTACTAGTATTCCGGTTGATCACTCCACTTTGAAAACATACCAGAAAAGTTATTATTGCTAATATAGAGCACATGCATGAATTTGTTTTCATTTAAATATAAATCGTCAAATAACGATTGGATGACAAGATATGTTGGTAATTCACCTGAAAATTGATTGTTTGAAACATCTAATACTTCTAGATTTGTCTTGTTACAAATGCTGAAAGATATATAACTCTCGAGACATCTTTTGCACATAAGGTTTGAAAATACTGATTTTATATTTGTATGAAGTTACCATCTTAATCGATTCTATGATAAATCAATTGCTTTCATATCAGGTTGGGTGTACGGAGGTAGGGGTGGGCATCAGTCGGTTCGGTTCAGCTAAGAATATTATCGATTTAGCATATCGGTTATCGGTTTATCAAATTTGTAAACCGATAACCGAACCGATAAGATATCGGTTATCATGTATCGGTTAATCGGTTATCGATCATTATCGGTTCGGTTATCGGTTTTACCCGATAAGATAACTCAATTTAGAGTTAATTAAAAAAGAAAAGACAATTCACTGGAGTTAAGCAGAAAAGAGAATAATTCACATATAATATACTAAAGACTTGCGCTAGGAGTTACTAGTAAGGTTTATGAAGAATGAAGATGAAGTAACTGAAGAATGGGGTTGAGAAAGAATAGGAGAGAATGAACTGAAGCCCTAGCATTTGTATATACTTAAGGGTAAAGACATAATTTTATTAATTCTTATTGGGTTAGCGGTTGACCCATTAACAAAATTGGCGAACCAAGACCCAAACCGATAAACCAATAGTAAAAAAATTCTAAATCGTTAACCCAATAACCCGATACCAATAACCCAATAAATAATTAACGGTTCGGGTTATCAATTTTACCTGATATATGCCCAGCCCTATACGGAGGTCAATCGAAAAATCCTATGTAAGCGTTACTACCCATAAGAAATATTTCAAATGTGTTATTCTTCCGTAGAAATTTGAGAAACTTCTCTATTTTCTTATTTTTTAAATGAATTATTCTCATTTTAATAGTAAAGAAAGATAGGTTCGGTTTGAAGGCTGTAAATGTAATTCAATTGGAATATTCGTATTCTCGAACCTAATATTATTATCATCATTTATCGATATTAATCTCTATGCAAGTGCAATTTATGTGCAAAAAAAGAAATGCATGCATATTGCACTTGTATTTTATGTTAATTAATATAAATCGAAGATAATAAATAATGAAAAGACGTATGCACTCACATTCCACCTTTTAAGTATTTGAAATGCACACTTTTGATCCCTTTGTTTATAAAATTTCACGAATTATACTAGCGCCTCTAAGAAAGTGTTAATAACACTTTACCATATGTCAAGGGGGGAGAGAGGGTGTGTTAACCTCAAAAGTTAAAGTTCATGGGGGCAACATGAATAAGATATAGTTTAAAGTATGAAACGTATAAAAAACGTGATAGTTTAAGGGGTTAAGAACTCATAATAATTTACATAAAGAGTAATTATGACATCGAGAAGAAAAATATGATAAGTCGCTAAAAAACTTATGTAGAATATATCCATATTTACAAACTCATGTTCTTCATAGTATTTGATTGGAAAAGATATTCCTATCAAATATTGTTGTAATTAATATGCAATTGTGGTCCGCAAAGAGAAGGATTGTCCATATAGCCGATTTCATCGAATGTACTAACCTGGCTTTAGGCCCAAAATATTACTTTAATAAATTATTGTTTACTAAAAACTACCAGTAAATGAAGCTCCAGTTCCTCATTAGGTACTCTACCACTCAAATTGTTGTGAGGGAGATCTAAGCATCCAATTTTCATGCAAAATGAGAAATATTTTTGGACTTGCTCTAGTAAGATTGTTATCTGAAATGTTTAAAACTTGTATGGCACCTATGTTTTCAAGCTCAATATAATTGATTAAAAAAAAATAATTCCAGACATGTAAGAATTATACGATGTTACCTCATGAATTATGTTTAAGGTAAAGATTTTATTATGAGTTCTACTTTCAAGTTGATCTTTTGAAAAAAAATCTAGTATTAGTTCAAAAGCAGGATAATCATGTCTTGATTCTTGAAAAGTTATCTTTAGGTTGCTTGTGTTACTCAAGCAGCAAGGACATGAAGCAGCAAATTTTTTATGAGACAAGTCAATCATTCTTAATGCTTGTAATTGGCATTCATGATTTGAAATTTTACTTATAAATTGATCTCTTTTAAAGCATTACTACCATGAGCAATATTTCAAATTTGGGAAACTTCCATAATTTTTTTCCCTAAAAGAAAAATAAAGGAAATTAGGTTGTGTTTGAAGGACGTGAATATAATTTAATATGAAAAAGTAATTCAATTGAAATTTTGAATACACACACGATTTTAGTTTCTCCAACCCCAGTATGTATCATCATTATTTATCGATACTAATCTTTATGCGCGTGTAACTTATGTGCATAAAAAAAATACATGCACAAAGCACGTATAATATATTTCATATTAATTAATATCAAAGAAGATAAAAAAATGCACTTACATTCCACCTTTAATTATTTCAAATGCACAATTTTAATCCCTTTGTTGGTGAAATTTCACAAATTATACAATTTATTACTTTTAAATAATTATATTATCCATGTGTTATATTATATTAAACAATTTATACAAATTATAATTATATTTCACAAATAATTTTATGTTAAAATTGTATTGTTATTTTGTATCTAAAAATAATCCAAATATAACATATTTTATATATAAAATGCTTATTGAAATATTTCAAGGATTAAAATCAAAATTTATTAATAACTGAGGATAAAAAGTATAATTAAATTACATAAAACATTTCATAGAGTATACTAAAAGTAATTTAAAATGTTCTACAATATTCACGGGAAATTATATATTTCAATGCCATTGGCAGGAACACTTGACAAAAAACTCAAATTAATTGCTCTGTCAAGGGCATAATTGGAAAAGACTAAACCTTTCTTAGCCCCTGAAGTTAGGCAAAATAACTAAAAGACCAACAGAAACATGCCATAATTGAGCCAACTCTAAGGACCTTTTGATACTCTTCCCGTACTGTTCATTGTTCATCTTCCATATACAAAATTTCAGTCCCTCTGCCACTTCTCTATTTAGCATTCTCTTCTTTTCGTCAAACAATTCATCAACTTCACATTAAACATAATGTAAGGTTCTTCATACACTCTATGCTTCTTTTTATAAAACAGAAAAGAAAAAAAATTAAAAAAGCTATTTCTTTGTTTGTTTACATGTAAAAGTGATTTTTTTTTAATTTTCTTTGTGGGGTTTTTTCTTTTTGATCCGACAGTTTGGGGTTTGTATTTTTGCATAAAAGTTTGTTTTCTGGTTGGAATATAGTTTTTTTTGAAAGTTAAAAGTTTTATTTTAGTTGTATTTTAGGTGAGGATGACTTATTTTTACTTACTCTGTTTTAGAATTTTTCTTGTATTTGGTTTACGTACACTGCGTGAAAATGTTAATTATAGCGTTGCATGTTTAATGGGAAGAGCTAAAAATGCCATCTTTGTCTAATGCTTGTAGTTTTTGAAAACACCCATTTTGTTTGTTTGCCGTGGGGTAGAAAGATTAATGTTTAATTATTTTCTTTGAAAGTTGTGATCTTGTTTATGAATAGTGAGATTCTTTCTCAGTAGTGCTGGATTACTGGGTAAATCGTACATGCAAGTAAAAGTGTCCGTGCTGTCATTTTAGTTGTTGATTTAGTTTATTTTCAGTCCATTATAGGAGTCTTAGTTGGAGATTTGTATGTTGTTATAGTAGAACTTAGAGATTTAGAGAACCTATAGTTTAAACTTCTATGATTGGGGGTGGGGTGGGGTGGGGTGGGGGAGGGGGCGGAGGCGCAGGCGCAGGCGGAGCTAGGATTTGAACTTTAGGGGTTCTAAATTCTAGGAAAGCGACATTAGGTGTTAGTAACTAGGTTTTGATTTTAATTTTTGTATGTATTCAGTCATCATCATCATACCCAGCATAATTCCACATGTGGGGCTTGGGAGGGTAATGTGTATGCAGATCTTACCCCTACGTGGAGAGATAAAGAGGTTGTTTCCGATAGACTCTCAGCTCAAGAACGTAGGGAGAGGAAGAGAAGGGAGAAGAAGAAGAAATCGGGGAGGAAAGAACAACAAGGAGACAAAAGACGATAAGACAAATGGAGAAAATAGTAGCATCAAATAGTATCGATCAGGGAGCAACAATTCTAGTGAAAGTGAAGAAAAAAAGTAAGATTTCTTAATATAAATAAGGGTTTGGACTGAAGCTATTGGGTTTAGCCGAATTCGTACATAACCTTCCAGCTCTGCCACAGCCCACTGGGTTGGGGTGGAGATAGCTAATGCACAGGGAAGAAACTTGGATAAAAGAATACATTCTTGAGAACCCATAATTTTTTTCTTTTTGATGACTGAGAAGTCTTTTGGCTTGCCTTTTATCCTTCTCCACTAAAATATCAAGCTTGGTGAAATACCAACTTTTCAACTAGTTAACGGTAAGTAGCAGAGATCTCGCATTGTACTATCTTTGCCGATGAACCAAAGTCATGGGCAGAGAACACATAATTTGTCTTAAAAGGAAATTTGTTGAGTAGGAAGATGAAATGGACGTAAATAGAGCACAATGGATGCAAGAGTATTCATATAATGGACCCAACTAGTTTATAATTTCAGATTTTATTTGGTGTTGGTGTAACTTCCTTCTGAATTGAACTTGAAATCCAAGATGTGGGTCATTTAACATTAAAGGAGGTACATTTGCGGCGCGCGAATTGCTTCTACTTTTTTTTTCTTTTTCTGAGAAGTAGTAAAAAGAAAATGTTCTTTAAAGCGAGGTGGTGGGGCTCAAGTAACTTTTGGTTTAGTATAATAGTAGTATGTGGTAGAAGTTGGTTGTTAGCACATAATATGGAAAAAACTAAGAAGAAACTTCGACGTTCGTTTTGGGACTGGGAGTATAGAAGTAAATTGCTTCTCTAATTTTATAGCAAGTCTTCAATCATAAACTTCCCCTTGGCTCAGGTTTCAACTCCCTCTTTCCCTGTATAGCCGGTAAAATGATACTATATCCAAATATAATTACAAGATAATATGTGGATGAGCTTGATGAAATACTTCTGGCAAATAAAAGCTGGTTAATGCTTGATAAACATCTTGCATCTATTGTTATGATAATGATGCATACGTGCATACACATGGATGCATGTGTACGCACACACATACTTGCGTGTGTGTATTTATATAGTTCAAATGAGCTTGATGAATACTCTTTTTACAGTGGAAAGCAATGTTAGGTTTGATGTATTCTCTTTTTACAGTGAAGAGCAATTTTAGGTTTGTTAACTGTTTAAGTTGAGTATCAAAGATTGAAAAGTTTGCTATCACAAATTGGAAATATAGAGAATCTATTTCAGACATTGCAACTGTTCAAATTAGCAGTTCGTTGAATCATAAGCATAGGCTTTGTTGTAGTGAAGGGAACTCTTGATAGAATTCAGGTTAACTGAGAAATCTAAGCAATTGGTATTGTGGAGAGCATGGAAAGAGAATGAGTGTCTGCTTTAGTGCAGCAATATTTTGGTTGTGAAAATCATTAACATGGTAATATGTGTGAAAAGATAAATGAATAGAATGAAGCTTTCAGAATAGATTTGAGTGTGTAGTAATTTAAAGCATATTCTTGGCCAACCCAACCATTTTAGAGCTGAGTCACCTCGTTTACGTTTCCTCTCTGGTAGCATCAGCATTTCTGAACAATTAATCCTTTTAGTTTTTTCTTTCTCAATTAAGCTGAGATTTGACCTATATTTTTTCAGGTTACACGAACTTGAATAGCTGACCTGGATATTATAGTTTCTTAAACATATGCTTCTATTGAATTCTACCTTCTGAAGCATAAGGTAGTAGAGGAGCATTACTATCAAATTCTAGACCAGTGATGGACTGCAACAAAGAAGAGGCGATCAGGGCTAGAGGGATTGCCGAAAAGAAGATGGAAAATAGAGATTTCATTGGAGCTAAAAAGTTTGCATCTAAAGCCCAGGAGCTCTTTCCTAATCTGGAGAACATTGAGCAGATGGTTTTGGTTTGTGACGTGCATTGCTCTGCAGAGAATAAAACTTTTGGAAATGAGAAAAACTGGTACGATATTCTTAAAGTGGAGCCAACAGCTGATGATTCTATTATCAGGAAGCAATACCGCAGGTTAGCTCTCTTGCTACATCCTGATAAGAACAAGTTCCCTGGTGCAGCTGATGCCTTTACGCTGATTGGTGAAGCTCAAATGGTGCTTTTGGATCGAGAAAGACGAATGTTGTATAACAGTAGGCGCATTCCTTCAGGAAGATCTCAAGTACCAATGCAGAAAACAAGCTGCGGCCAGCCAGATATCAGGTCACATCCTTGGGTACAAAACAAGTTCAGTGTCAAATCAGAATTCATGAATCAGCACGGCACTCAATCAGGAGTGCCTAGAAGCCAACCAACTTTTTGGACTGTATGTCCATTCTGTTCTGTTAAGTATAAGTATTATAAGACCATGTTGAATAAGCTTTTGTGGTGTCAGAACTGTAAAAAGTCCTACACAGGTCATGACGTAAATGCTTCAGATGCAACACCAGGAACCAATAGGAGTCAGTCTGCTTCCAAGAAGAATGGTACAACAAACCAAGATCATGTTAAAGATAGCTGCCAATACACTCGTATGAGCTCTGCCACCATGAGAAGTTGTCAGAAGAAGGCTGCTGATGAATTTATACAGTCAGAGCTTCCCTCAGAGGTTGGTCAGGAGTCTAATGGCAATGGAAACTCAGAAAATGCATATGGAAAAATGAACGAGGGCTTATCAGGAGAATATAAAAGGAACAACACAAAGAGAAAGAAGATATCAGCAGAATCTAGTGAAAATTGTGATTCATCAACGAGCATAGATTCTGAAGACGACATAAATATTGAAGAATGTGATCATCCGCCTAGGCAGAACCCTCAATGTCTCGGTGAGCAGAACCGGCGAAGATCTACTCGGTCTAGACAGCGTGTTACTTACCGCACGAATCTAAGTGGTGAAAAAGAAGAAGAAGAAGAAGACCCTTCAGCTCAAAATGTGTCTGAGGCAGCAACTTCCAATGGGGAAAATAAGAAATTAAAGGAAAGTTTTTCCTCTGAAGAGTACTTGCCGAACATAGAGCAGGAAGCTGAGAATGCAAATGCAAGAGCAGGTGTACTTGAAAAAGACGGTGGACAAACCTTTGATCTTCCCTCAGATCTAGGGCCTTCTAATATGACTGAGCCAGAAACGTTTGAATATCCAGATCCAGATTTTAGTGATTTTGAAAAGGATAGGGAGGAATCTTGCTTTAAGGTTGGACAAGTATGGGCTGTTTATGATACTCTGGATGCCATGCCGAGATTCTATGCAGTCATCGGGAAGATTTTCTCTCCTGTGTTTAAGTTGCACATTACTTGGTTAGAGCCCGATCTGCTGGATAAAAATGAAACCAAATGGCTATCTGAGGGCTTTCCAGCTTCTTGTGGTAGGTTCAAACTGGGAAACTCAGAATTCGCTGAAGATCTTCCTATGTTCTCACATTTGGCATGTGCAAAAAATGAAAGCAGCTGTTCCAATACGATGAAGATATGTCCACGGCAAGGAGAAACTTGGGCGATCTTTAAAGATTGGGATATGAAATGGTATTCTCATATTGAGAGCAAGAAAAAGTACAATTACGAGTTTGTTGAGGTGTTGTCAGACTATGCTGATGATGTTGGTGTTCATGTTGCATACTTGGGTAAAGTAAAAGGCTTCACTTGTCTTTTTCATCGAGCTGCAAAAAAATTAGGGGAAAGGGGCCAGTTTCTAATTCCTGCCAAGGAGATATTTAGATTCTCTCATAGAGTTCCTTCGTTTAAGATGACAGGCATGGAGAGGAATAATGTTCCTGAAGGATCCTTCGAACTAGACCCTGCTTCTTTACCCATTGACCAACTAGGCATTTCTGTGTCTGCAGATCTTGATGTCGAGCATGGGAATGCATACAATGATGTCTCTTGTCCTAGATCTCCAGCAAAGAGGGTGAGACAAGAGGCACCTTCTTTGCCAAAATCAAACGCAGGGTTTGACGACTATCCGGTTTCTGCAATTAATTCAGAACTGATGGAGAAGTTTGATAAAGATACATCAACTGTAGACAGGATGGAACGAGGGGATGCTAAGCCTCATGGCCTTTTATCTCCTGCAGATGGGGTGGAAATGAAGCTAAAATCCGAAGGAGATACATCTTCTGTTGATCTGAAGGGGAAATCTGCAGGAAATGCACATCCTGCTGATAGACGATCCAGAATTAACATAAGAAATAATTTTTCCTTAGACCAAAGAGAGACAGCTAACTGTATGACGTACAATCGCATGAGTTCGGTAAATTCTGTAGAAAGCTGTGTTGTATCAGTAGCTAATGAGGTTCCTGAACCCGAATTCTACAACTTTGATGCTGAGAGATCAGTGGAGAAGTTTCAAGTTGGTCAATTTTGGGCAATTTACAGTGATGAAGATGCCATGCCGAGGTACTATGGCCAGATACAGAAGATAGATCCTATCCCTAATTTTATGTTGCATGTGGCATGGCTTTATGCCTGTCTGCCACCGAAAGGCATAATACAGTGGCGTGATAAAACAATGCCAATTGGTTGTGGAATGTTAAAGTTTCAAAATAGAAAGCTGCACAAATATGCAGAAACCAATGCTTTTTCGCATCAAGTAGGAGCACAACCTATGGAGAAGAAGGGTGTCTACAAGATCTTCCCCAGAGCAGGTGAAGTTTGGGCAGTTTATAAAAACTGGAGTGCTCAGCTGAAATGCGACAAACTGGAAGATTGTGAGTATGAAATTGTTGAAGTTGTGGATGTTACTGATAAGTACATATCCGTAAAGTTCTTAATACGGGTAAACGGTTTCAAGTCTGTCTACAAGCCTCAAGTGAAAGAAGAGGCAAATGGAACAGTGAAAATATCTCTAGCCGAGCAACTCAGGTTCTCTCATCAAATTCCTGCTTTTCGCCTGACAGAAGAGAGAGGTGGCATAGTGCGAGGTTTCTGGGAGCTCGATCCAGCAGCAATGCCTGTTTATTTACTTTGTACAGACTGAACAGAGGCGACGTGAACAGCATTTAGCTTCTCTTTGTTTATCCTGTCCCAAAATGTGAAGATATTTGTACAGGATGGTCATGCCTATTAACTTATCTTTTCTTAGTTTATATCCTAGCCCCAAATGTGAAGGGTTTTGCACAGGAGTTAGTAGTTTATCTCTGGATACATTTGCTGAAATGCTCCCCAGGCTATGCCTTTGCACTTATTTTGATAGTCTTTGTTTGAACTGATATTCAGCTTTTGTGAACAGCTAAATTATGAGTAATGGTTGCACATCGCCTTGTTACCAGTTGAATGTTATGTCTAAGTCCTGAATTTAGCTCCTCTGGTTTCTTACTTCACAGTTCAGTATTACATAGCTAATATTAGATGTGAAACAGTTTATTGTTTCCAAGCCAAGGTATACTACATTTTTAGTATAGGTACATGAGTTAGCTATAAAAAGATTATTTTTCTCAAGGATATGGGGTCGAACCCGAGAAGAGTAGAGGGATCCTATCCATTTTACAATAACCTTTGGTGGTACGTACATAAATGATATTTTACTATGCACTCTATTCTCTCTGCTAATGCCTCTTAATATCTCTTTTTCCCATTTAAGTGATTGTTCATGTGCCGAGAATTTTGAGCAATTTCACAATCAGAACTGAGAAGACTGAGGCTATAGGGGAGTTATGTTTGATGACGACGATGAGGTTGTTGATATTGAGACAATTTCTGCTTGTTTTATTTCCTCAATTGAGTCAAAAACCTAAGAGAGGCAGTAATTCAGTATGGGTTGCAGGGTTATTTTCATGGGGTTGTTTCAGAAACCAAAACACATGAAGAATGCCATAGATTAGCCAAATTCACATCCTTTATTGTAAGGCTAATGAGGTAGTATTTGAAGATTGATGTTCAGTTTGAATCAACCTGCCCTGCCTTGGGACTTACATTTTTGTCAATAGCTACACAATCTTTGTGGTGATGGTTTCTGTTATTACATGGATACCATACTATTCCTTTTTTAGTTAAATAAATTGTGCTTCAACATTTTAAGTTAGTGCTACATTCATTGTGCAAACAAACTTCTCGATTTTCAAAAAGAAGAAAACTCGAGTTTATTATATTAATTATGAACGCACTATTAGGAACTGGTAACCATAACAAGTTTTCTTAAAATTTGCGACAAAAGAAAAATAAATTAGTAGCGCTACAATCGAAGAAATAATCAAGCAACTAACAACGAGTAGCATGCCGAATATAATCAGTAAAGCCAACCAAAGTCTAACACAAGCTTGCTAGAAATATTTCCATAAAAGATAACACTACAATGACCACTCCAAGCAAGATCAAAAGTTGATCGATTACCAAACATGTTGAAATATATAATTGGACTTGAAAAGGAATTGGGCATTTGGTCTAGTGGTATGATTCTCGCTTTGGGTGCGAGAGGTCCCGAGTTCGATTCTCGGAATGCCCCCTTTTTCTATATTTTCATACAACTAATTATTTTCCTTACAGATTAATATATATAATAATTACATGTTTTATAACTTCTAATGAACAAGCCTTTGTTTTCCTTTTTTGTTAAGAGAATATACGGTAAATGCTCGTAAGCCATAAAAATCATGGCCTTAAAATAGTTGAAATACATTTACTGCAAAAAAATAAAATAAAAATACTGCTACAGCAATAGTATTAAAGTAAACATTTTTCTTTGAAAGAAAACAAGATCCATAATTGATACTACTATATATTACTCTTATGTCTCATTTTATATGATAGTATTAAATAAAAACTACGACGCAAGATATATCTTTTGTGTAATTTTATTAGAAACCTAAAGATTTGACTAGGGGTGTTCACGATTTGAAAGAAAATCGATCCAAACCAAAAATCGAAGCAAACCGATTAAGTAAACTAATATTTTTTTTGATTTGTATTGGTTTTGATTTTAAATTTTAAAAATCGATAATATTTGATTTGATTTTGGTTTTATTTAAAAAATCAAAAAATAAACCGAACCAAACCGATTAATTATATACAAAATTTAATAATTATTTATATATAATATAATATTTTTTTGTAAATAATTTTAATTGTTATTTTAAATTTTGGTTTATCCTGTTATATCTTAAAAGATTGCCTAAGACTAAAACAATAGGATTCGATCAATTTTCTTTTCATTAATAGACTCTAATTCTCTAACCCTCCGCACATACTTTTGCCTAAAAGAAGAGTTAAAAAAAACGATCAAGAATAAAGAAAGCACATTCAAATTGCAAGACAACAATGGCTAAAGCTTGAGAAATCAAATTTTTAGTTTATTTTTTGTTCATTCTTTTCATATAAACAGGTAAATAAACTTTCAGTTCTCAAAGAAATATATAAAAAGCATAAATTTGATAAATTATTTTCAGATTGTTGTCTAGCTCTGTTTTAATATTATCGACTTATCATTAGCTTACTAAGAACCGAAACACTGAACAAAACCGAACCAAAACAATAACAATCAAACCGATGGTTTGTATTTAATTTGGTTTGGTTTTGATTTTAAAATTTTAAAAATCGATTAAATTGGTTTGGTTTTGGTTTTAATCAAAAACCGACCAAACCGAACCGTGAAACACCCCTAGATTTGACGCATGTTATTATATAAAATTTTGAACCAATTTTTTTTCAAGGAAGGAGTTTTTGTTAAAGAAAAATTAAAGTACCTTAAACTTGTTATAAAATAAAGACCGTAAACTAAAGACAAGTATAGAGAGAAACTGATATATTATTTGAATTCAAAGTGATGTACATAATGAACTGGTATCTCTTCTATTTATAGAAGAAAGGAAGCTGATGTGTAAGCTGCTACTAGGGCTGCACTTTTAGGCGGGCTCGGGCCTAAATGGGCCAAACGGGCCGGGCCTGGGCCTGGCGGTCCCGGGCTCGGGCGGTCCCGGGCTTGGCGGTCCCAGGCTTCGTGGGCCTGCTGGGTGGAACCAGCCCGTGACGGGCCTAAGCCCAGATGGTCCTGGGCTAAACGGG
>MU714002.1:25899-38566 GCA_026770625.1 Nicotiana glauca | reverse complement strand
TGCACCATTAGGCCCAGGACCGCCAGGACCGTTTGGCCCGTTTAGCCCGCGGGCCCGGTCCGGTCCCGGTCCAGGCCCAGCCCACCATACAGCATTAGCTGCTACTGCAAGCTGCTGTGTAAGCTACTACAAGTTGTTGTGTAAGTTGCTACAAGTTGTTGTGTAAGCTGCTACTGCAAGCTGCTGTGTAAGCTACTACGGTACCAGATATGGATAATCTTATACTGAGAGTAATGTTTATCCATAACCGGGTACTGAAAGAATAAGCTTATTATACCCGATACGGATAATCTTCTACCGGGGGTAGTGCTTATCCATAACGGAGTATCGAAAGAATAAGCTTATTATACCGGGGGTAGTGTTTATCCATAACGGAATATCGAAAGAATAAGCTTATTATACTCGATATAGATAATCTTCTATCGGGGGTAATATTTATCCATAACCGGGTACCGAAGTGATAAGCTTCTTCAGGAGGCTTATTTTCAATATAGTACTCAATAGATAAACATATTAACGGCAGAGTCATACATGGATAAGCTTCTCCGGAAGCTTATTTACAACGGAATACTAAATGAACATCTATAATATAATATATTTATAATACTCCCCCTTGGATGTTCATTAAAAGATAATGTGCCTCATTAAAACTTTACTAGGAAAAACCACGTGGGATAAAAATCTTAGTGAAAAAAAAAGAGTACACATATTTAGTAATAAGCATTGCTACATGCCTCATTAAAAACCTTATAATAAAACCCCATAGGGAAAAACCTTAGTAAGAAAAAAAAGAGTGCGTCGCGTATTTGACTCCCCCTGATGAAAACCTTGTTTCAAATATTTGAGTCTCTGCATTCCAATATTGTATACCATCTTCTCAAAAGTTGAAGTTGGCAAAGATTTAGTGAATAAATCTGCTGGATTATCACTTCAATGAATTTGTTGCACATCAATACCACCATTTCTGAAGATTATGTGTGTAGAATAATTTTGGTAAAATGTGCGTTGTTCTATCTCCTTTTATAAATCCTCCATTCAATCGGGCTATGCACACAGCATTGTCTTCGTGTAGGAGAAGAATTGTATCTTGCTAGTAAATTAACAGAAATTTCTATGACAGGCCTTGTAGCATTAGCAAGATACATTAGTGCACCAATTGCACTGAGAGAGGGTACTTCGGGACCAAGGATTTTCTCATCCTCTTCTGGAGGTCAGAACAAATTCTTATTCACTTCAAGTGTTCGGACACCCATTGGTGTACTTAATGGGTGCACTTTGTCCATGTAAAAGCCTTTAGACCCTTTATGTATAGGCAAATTGATGGATAAAGATCTCGTCTGCTAAATATTTAATTTGCAGACCAAGATAAATTTATTTTCAAGGATCTTTCATCTAAAATTCTTTCTTAAGATATTCAATTGCCTTTGGAGCTCTTCTGGATTTCCAACAAGATTTATGTCATCAACATAAACAACAAGTGTAACAAATTTTAATGATATTTTCTTTATAATAATACATGGACAAATAATTTTTTTTAAGTAACTTTTTTTTCAGCAAATATTCACTGAGGCAATTATATCATGCGCCCAGATTGATTTAAATCATACAAAGATCTTTATTATATGATCGAGTACATTTCTCGAGACTTTGAACTATATGCTTCAGGCATTTTAAATCCTTCATGGATCTTCATAGAGATTTAATCAAATGACTCATATAGGTTATGCCTCGCATTTAAATGGCATGACATCTTCAAGTGTATGGATTACTGGTCCGATCCTCACAATATTTTACAGTATTGTACACTATATTGTATCAAATATATCGTCGACGATCATTTTGTATTGGTTCCTAAGTGACATAACTTGTTGAGATCTCATCACTTTCTTTATTTTCAAGTACCTCAACTTCTTCTGGAGTTTCATGAAATGTTATGTCGTGGGCTCTTTTAAAGCTCATTTCCTCCTCATTATGATCATTTTGATCATTAGCTCCTTATCATTTTTCAAGAATTGTTGTCTTTGGAACCGATTGGTCTACCACGCTTCATGCGTACAGTAAACTCTATCCTTCAGGAACTTTATTTTAATAGGAGCATTTGCAACTGAAATATGATATTTGATTTTGGATCATCAAATGCTTCTGGCATTTGACTTGAATTATCTTCTAAGTGAGGATTATATTAATGATAATTCGATTCATATAACATATTTTTCAGCTGTTTATTCTATTCTCCAAATGCTAGAAAAACTAACATATATCCCAATCTTCTTTGGAAAACATATCTTTGTGCATTGTGGTAGAGAAATTAATCATATACCAGACATCAAAAGATAGTAAAATATTTGGTTTCTGATCCTAAACCAATTGTGAGGGGAGGACTTATCATATATTGTTGGTCTGATGCATACAAGTGCTGCTATATGCAATTTAGAAAATCTTAGACCAACACATGAAGCTTTGTTCTCATAAACAATAGTTTAGCCATTAATAGGAGGTATTCACTGCTAAACTAGTTTGTATATAAACCAGCATTATCAAGATGAACTGTCTTGATTTCATAATCTAAAAATTATGCTCTTAAGTGAGAAAAGCAATTTTAAATGCCAAACTACAGGTTGACAATAAACTTACATGTAACCACATATATATGCATCTATAAGTGGTTCACATGATAGGTGAACGGGCCTATATTTACCTTTTATATATTTCAGAATCAGGGGTCTTAATCCCTTTAGCTGGTATAATCAATTTTTTTATGAGAACAAGCAACACAGGAGAATTCTTGAAGAATTTTCGATTTCTTCAGTAAATGCTTATCTAAATTCTCAAATAGCTCATTTAAAAATGGCAAATGAAAACTTCAAGTTTATCATGGCATGTGCTATCTCTTAGTAAACTTCTGGTTTACTATGACATAAACTTTTGCATTAGTAAACTTCTGATTTACTGTGACTACTTTTTGATTAGTAAACTTTTGATTTACCGTGATACATGATGTAGTACAAATCGAAGAATAAGGCGGGTAACTTCTCATATACATATTATTTTTCCCCCTATGATTTTGGAGACATGAAGATTTTCAATCTTTCAATCATTTATAGTCTCAATATGATAGCAATATATTTTAGTAAACTTCAGGTTTACTACAACATATGTTTTGACCATAATCATATAATATGAATGACATATTTGTAAATAAGCTCTTCGAGAGCCTTCATTTATTATCCGCAATCTAATATTTATCGGAGATTACTAGTGTCATGTGTCTTCTAGGCAAACAGTTAGCTCTTCAGGAGTTGTTGATACATTTTTTACTATCAAATATTGCTCAGACACTTTTGGTATCATAAGAGAAAATCACAATCAAATAAACAATTGTTTAAGCAATTGTTTAAGCACAAGAAAACTCCTCTTCATAATATTTTCCTACTTCAGGAGGCAATTTCAATTGTATTACTTCTTCAGGAGCAAATTTAAAAAATAAAATATTAAATATATATTCTCTCAATTATATTACCTCTTCTGGAGGTGAATTGTAATGTATTTACATCAAGAGCGCATTCATATTTACCATATTTATTAATATTGTCACATTCACTTCAGGGAATGGATTAATATTATTAAAGGTTCTCATCCTTCAGGAAAATCGAACATAATTATCTGAATGTGCATTAATCACATCAAATTATGATGCCTCAACCTCTTTTAAAACATTTACTACTTCAGGAACAAATCGAGACGTGCATTTAATATAGAGAATATTTATGTAGTTTATCTTCAATTGTAACCATAGAAAGCCTAAATTATCACTTCTGGTGATCATAGGCATATATCACTTCTGGTGGTTAACAAAATATAATTACAATGAGATATACGAAATATAACAACTTCTGGTGGTTGTATATTTCTTGCAAACTCTGCTAGAGTTTAAGTTGATCTAATAATGTTAACCATATTCTTCAAAACTGCACAAATAAAATATATTATAGTAAACATCATTATAAAATTATAATTTTTTTTATGTATAATAATTATATAATCATACTATCTATTACAAACAACAAAAATTAAAATATTTATATTTCTACAGATTCACCACCGATTACATGACTTGTTTCTCCTTCTGGGAATGCAAAGTAATAACGTACATCCAAATGCATGAAGTCTAAATTATTTTCAGAAATAAAATTTGCTTCAATATTTTTTTCTGTCTTCTTTAGGGAGGCTTGATAAAGCTCAACCAGGTGCTTTGGCGTACGACAAGTACGTGACCAGTGCCCTTTTCCTCCACAACTGTAGCAAGCATTTTCTACATTTGGTGCTTGCACCGCTTCATGCTTTTGTTCCTTCCTTTTCCACTGCTAGTGGTGAGGAGAGTTCTTTGGTGCATTATTATTACCATGATTAGAGTTTCTTCCCCGACCACGACTGGGGCCGCGACCTCTTCCGCGTTTAGCTTGGTGGAAGTTCGTCTCATTCACTTCAAGGAATGGACAAGAACCAGTAGGTAGGCTTTCATGGTTTTTCATTAATAGCCCATTATGTTGCTGGCTACAAGAAGATGTGAGATAAGTTCAGAATACTTTTTAAATATCATCTCTCGATGTTGCTGCTGTAGAAGCATATTCGAGGCATGAAAAGTGGTGAAACTTTTCTCCAACATATTATGATCAGTAATATTATTACCACAAAATTTCAATTGGTGAAATTCTGAACATAGCAAAATTAGACTCACTAGTAACTTTAAAATCTTGCAGCCTTAGATGAGTCCAATCAAATCATGCATGTGGAAGAACGACCATCTTCAGGTGGTCATATCTATCTTTCAAATTATTCCACAGTATGACTGGATCTTTAACAGTAAAATATTTCATTTTCAGGCCCTCATCAAGGTGATGGCGTAAGAATATCATTGCTTTGGCACGATCTTGGTTTGATGCCTGATTTTTATCCTTGATGGTGTCTGTCAGACCCATCGCATCAAGATGAATTTCAGCATCAAGCACCCAAGACATATAGCTTTTGCCCGATATATCCAGGGCTACAAAATCAAATTTAGAAAAATTTGACATTATTTAGAAGAAAAAAAAAGTTTGTACCTCTGATACTTTCAAAGTATTTGCTCGAGATGGCAGAGTCTCGTACTGATAACGTGTTATAAAATAAAGACTGTAAACTAAAGACAAGTATAGAGAGAAACTGATATATTATTCGAATTCAAACTGATGTACATAATGAACTGATATCTCTTCTATTTATAAAAGAAAGGAAGCTGCTGTGTAAGCTGCTACTGCAAGCTGTTGTGTAAGCTGCTACTATACCAGATATGGATAATCTTATACTGAGAGTAATATTTATCCATAATCGGGTACTGAAAGGATAAGCTCATTATACCCG
The DNA here is from genome assembly GCA_026770625.1 of Nicotiana glauca. Lineage (NCBI taxonomy): Eukaryota > Viridiplantae > Streptophyta > Magnoliopsida > Solanales > Solanaceae > Nicotiana > Nicotiana glauca. The sequence continues at coordinate 33,166 of MU714002.1, read as the reverse complement.
GTACGGATAATCTTCTACCAGAGGTAGTATTTATCCATAATAGAGTATTGAAAGAATAAGCTTATTATACCTGCTATGGATAATCTTCTATCGGGAGTAGTGTTTATCCATAACGGAATATCGAAAGGATAAGCTTATTATACCCGATATAGATAATCTTCTATCGGGGGTAATATTTATTCATAACCGGGTACCGAAGTGATAAGCTTCTTCATAAGGCTTATTTCCAATATAGTACTCAATAGATAAACATATTAACGGCGGAATCATATATGGATAAGCTTCTCCAAAAAACTTATTTACAAAGGAGTACTAAATGAACATCCATAATATAATATATTTATAACAAAACCGATAACATTTTCAAAACCCATTTTTATTCCAAAGAACAAAGAGAGTCAATTGTACAAATTGAAATATAGGAAAAGTAAATTAATAAAAGCATTCATGGACCATGGTAGTGTGTAGCAGTAGAAACTGGGGAGAATATAAAAAAGGCAGAAATTTCCCTCCAAATTAAGAAATTTTCCCTCCTTTTAATCTCTAAGCCAATACTTACCCGCAATCCTACTACACCCACAACCTCTCCCGCGGATTTCTCCGATTCTATCCGATTTGATGCAGTTAGTATTTTATTTTTTGTGTACTTTTTTCAGTTTTTTTTTTCTAAACATATTTATTCAATTGCGGTATTGTGCTCTAACGGCATATTCTTTGGCTTGGTGTCAATTAATATTATCAGTATTATTGTGATTATGATTTATTTATTATTTTTTGGTATGTAGTTGTAGATGAATTAAAATGATAGCCGGCGGAAGAAAGAATACGATCATTCCTGACCTGAAAAAGGGTATTTTGAGTTATGACAATACACAGCCAATGGACACTCAAATTCCATCCGAGTCATTCCCAGGCAAGTTTATTTTTAATTTTTCTAATTTTTTTTGGGTAAAATAGGGTATGTGGATTATTCCTAAATGTTAATATAAGGTTTCAGTTTACAGTTTTAATATTCTTGCCTGTTAAGGATAAAGAAAAAAAATTGAATCTTTTATTAACAGAAGATATCTCACTGCATCAGTAATTTTTGTTGCATTATAAAGTTACTAGGAGTTTGATTTTATAAGCAGATTGAAATTGCTGTGACGTGGTTGTATTAACTAACCATGGTCAATTGTTAGTTAACTGCTAAAGAATAAAAGAGAACGTATGGTCAAATTTGGATTTATAATCAAATAAGTGTGTGATACAGTGTACTCTGTTGTATCTTTTGAATGAAAAGTTTGAGATGTTACTTCTTTTATTTGTGCTTTTTAAGTTATAGGGGTATTTCTTTTGATACCATTGTACAGAGAGGGAACTCTTCAAGCAAGGCTGCTGCTGGGGGGTAAAGCATGCGTTAAAGATCATTAGTTTGATTTTTTTGAATATTAAGATCCTCGTTAGTTAGTTTTTACTTTGATCTGTAGATAGGATGGCCAGCATTTCCTTAATGCTGATGAATACTTTGTTTCCATTTTCAGAAGGAAAAAAAGATCAGTAGTTTGACTTAACGGTAGCTGAAGCAAACATTTGTAACCAATTTTATGGAAGGTTTCTTTGATAGGGAAAACGTATGATATGGATTATAATCTACACTAAAGATGGACAGATTTGAATTCTTGAAACTAATACTCTATCGTTATGTGTAAAAGTACATCAAATATTTTGGAATTCCTATAATTTGAAGTTAGTGTCTACTAGTGTTTATCAATATATCAGAGTTCCATAATCAATCTGTATTTTTTCAGGCACAATCTTCTCTCCATAATTATAACTATTTTATTGACGGTTTGTTCGTGCTTGGTTCCAAATGTTTTTCAGGCAGTGGAGCGACTTGGTAGATCTGTTATGAAAGAGGAAGTTGATGTTCTAGTTTTATCTTGTGAAGAAGACTATGATGTTTGCATCCATCCCTTTCCAGGAGAAAAGATAGATATCTTATTCTTTTGCCTTGTAAAATCAATAAGAATTTTTCTAATAAAATTTGGATAATCATGCAATCCCTTGTTACATCTACAGGATGAACAGTATATAGTTCGTTTGACCGGTGGTTTCTTAATTCAACTGCGTCCATTATTTATGATACTGATGAGAAGTCCATGTGTTTGGGTGCGTGAATGTGTGAATGGTTCATACGCATAACATCAAAATGGGATTCCTAAAATTTACTCTAATTTTTGTTGACAAGTAGTGCAACCAAAATTTGCCTCCGAATTTTAGTTGCTGATATGAAGATGAATATCCTTCTGTAACCACCCATATTTGTGTTGCCTCTTCCCAGATTATGTTAAGAACTCAAGAAAAATAACAATCAATACCTCGCTGTTGCAAAATGCAGATTTGTATCATAAGTGTAGTTATCTGTAAATTTAATTTGTCTTTAATGTTTAGTGTTTTAGTCTTCTCTCATGCAATGTTGTGCTAGAGTATATAATTTCTACCTCCACGTTTAATTTTCAGAAAACTTGTTCTGTTGGATCTTGAACTGCCTTCAGATTCCAACTAATAATGGACATCCAAAAAAGATAACTCAAGTTAGATACCTGCAATTTTTCATCCACTGTAGTTCAAATGTCATCTGGTCTTTTTTTTTTCTTTTCATATGGTCAATTTCATGACAAGTATTACTAATGAGAAATGGATGACTGGTTTGTTGCTTCAGACATGTCCAGTTTGCTCCATTAATGACCAGCATTACAAGCCATCTTTGACATAAGGGGTCAAATAGGTCAGGTGGGCTAATTCTGAAGATAAATAAATGGAACCAACAAATAAGTTCAGTCATGATTCAATTAAAGTGTGAATCAAAATGGCTAGGTCAATTTGAACCAAACAATATGTCATAGTTCAACCTGTCCAACGCAAAACATTACAACACTTTATTACATTCTATAACAACAACAACAACAACCTAGTAAAATCCCACAAGTGGGGTCTGGGGAGGGTAGTGTGTACGCAGACCTTACCCCTACCCCAAGGGGGAAGAGAGGCTGTTTCTGAAAGACCCTCGGCTCAAGATAATAAAAAAGACAAAAGAAGAGAGTATTAGATTCACCGCGAAAATCATACGGTAAAAGAAACATAGAAAGCAGGAAAAGAAAAATAATAATAATTCAAAGCAAAAACGATGGTTTGTAAATGGATCCTGCATCGAAAATAGAAAATAGTAAAACTCGACATTGCCCCTAGCTATCTTAGACAAAAACCCACCGAACTAGTCCACTACCTCCTAGCCTACAACCGTAATACGCGACTTCCATAACTTCCTATCAAGTGCCATGTCCTCGGAAATCTGAAGCCTCGCCATATCCTGCCTGATCACCTCTCCCCAATACTTCTTAGGCCGCCCTCTGCCTCTTCTCGTGCCTTCCACGACCAACCGCTCACACCTCCTTACTGGAGCATCTAGGCTTCTCCTCTGTACATGACCGAACCATCTGAGCCTCGCTTCCCGCATCTTGTCATCAATAGGGGCCACGTGCGCCTTCTCTCGAATGCTATCATTCCTAATCTTATCCTTTCTAGTGTGCCCACACATCCACCTCAACATCCTCATTTCAGCTACTTTTATCTTTTGGATATGTGAGTTCTTAACAGGCCAACACTCAGCCCCATACATCATGGCCGGTCTAACCACCGCTTTATAGAACTTACCTTTGAGTATCGTTGGCACTCTCTTATCACACAAGACTCCAGATGCTAACCTCCACTTCATCCATCCTACACCAATATGGTGTGTGATATCATCGTCGATCTCCCCTCCCCCGTGGATAACCAACCCAAGATACTTGAAGCTGCTTCTATTTGGGATAATTTGTGACTCAAGCCTCACATCCACGTCCACTTCCCCCGGCCCGGCGCTGAACTTACACTCGAGGTATTCCGTCTTCGTCCTGCTTAGCTTGAAGCCCTTCGACTCAAGAGTCTGTCTCCATACTTCCAATCTCTTGTTAACACCGGCTCGTGACTCGTCATTCAGAACTATGTCGTCGGCGAATAGCATGCACCATGGCACCTCCCCTTGAATATGGTCTGATATCGCATCCATCACCAGGGCGAATAAGAATGGACTGAGCGCAGAGCCTTGGTGTAATCCCATTTCAACCGGAAAAGGCTCAGAGTCCCCTCCTACTGTCCTAACCCGAGTTTTAGCCCCGTCATACATGTCCTTAATTCCCGCACTTTATTACATTCTATAATTTGTTTAATTACCAGACCAGTGAGTATATTACAAGTTGGGCGGGTTATATTTCTGCGCACTAACCCTAGCTTAACATGATGAAACCCCAAATGAGGGTCCTTTTTTTGGCTCTTTACTTTACATGGTTTGCAGTACCTGGTAAATAATACCAGGCCTAAAATGGAATAAAACAACAATCATAGTTGAAATAAGAAACCTGATCAGATCAACCAGGGTAGAACCAGTGCTTTAGAATTTGATAATGTCCGTCCCAGCCTTAAATTGAGCTCTATTCTCTAGCACTAGAGACAGAAAGAAGACGAGGGATTACCTTACCTATATCGGTATACACATTTGACTGCCAGATTTCTTGAGGTATCAACCGCCTCATCACATAAGATGATGAGGAAAAGAAACAAGAGAAAATAATACGAAGAAAATACATCTTTAAGGTGAAAAAGAAGCATATACAATATTTCCTATACAACTTGAACATTTCACCATCATACTCGTTTCATGCAGGGTTAGAATTTTCGGAGATTTGGACTCGCCAGGAATAGTATCGAATGTACATAGCATTGAAACTCATAGAAGCACCAAAACCCAATACTGATGCTATCATTACTGAATAGACTGCCTGCAATTGAAGCTGCCAAAAGACAAGATTTCCAGGCATTACTCCTCATTTCATATCTGCCATAAGTGTTCTGTGTGTGTACAATTTTCTTACACCTTTTCTTTTCTGCATTGGGTTTGGTTGGGGTGGGGATTCATGCATGAGTTTGTGAATCTTGTGCATCTTTTAACGGTTATGACTTTTTCATCTAGACATTTTTTATGGTTAAAGAAGACACGGGATCTTCAATGGACAGACTAGAAAATATCTAAGAGCTATCAAATATCAACTGCATAATAGAGAATGCATCTTACCATAGAGTAGAAAACATGTAGGGTAATGGCCACAAGAGCAAACTCTAGAGCGGCATATGTCCATATGTACTCCCTAATAGCTGCATTTCAAATGAAAATTCTATAACGCAAGTCAGCAAGTAGTTGATAAATAAAATTTAGCGGCTCAAACGTACCTAGGATGACAGCAAAAATAGATGCCAAAAGACCTAGTGTGAACGCAAATGGTGCAGCAATCACAAGCGCCTGAGTTTTCATGTCATGAACCTTCAAGAGACAGACTTTAAATATGAATTCCAACAATAACATACCCAGTGAAATCCCACAGGTAGTATCGTATCTGGGGAGGGTAGTGTATATGTAGTCTTACCCCTACCTTTGTGAAGGTAGGGAGGTTGTTTCCAAATTCCACAAATAATAAAATATAAAGATAAGATTCCATGTAGTTGGTGTCATCAAATTCCACCTTTCTACTTAAGAGTTGGAAAAAGATATAAAAGTTGATGGATAATATTCCACGTAGTTGGCGTCATCAAATTCCACCTTTCTACTTAAGAGTTGGCAAAAGATATAAAAGCTGATGGATGTGCATTCAATTCCGATGCTGACATCAAAGTACAGCTGACAGCAGGCGCGCACACGCACTATTGTTTTTAATTGAGAAAGGAAAAGTAATCAATTCTTCAAATTATTGTTTTATAAAACTTTATGACCTTTTTCTGCTTTCTAAGCAAGGTGTTTATTAGGCAAACAACCAAATGAAAGAGTGCAATGGAAAATTATGCTCAATTTTATTATGTTTAATAGTTTAAACTGTAATGAAATGTTACATAAAAGGACCAAGATAATGATCTAATTTCTGAGGCAACAAAACAATTATGCAGAGACGATATGTTGAAGAAAAAGTATTGCTTTGGAATGCATCACAAAGGAAGAATAGACAACACTGAGATAGAGGAACTGTTGGACATCTTAAGCTTTTCCAACATTATGGAACCAAGTTGGGGAAAACAAAAGAAATGCCATATAGTAGCACTTTGCTTTACTCGTCTAGAATATATTCTGATGTAATTTTTCATTTTCGAGCTATTCAAAACTCCGAGCTCAATTATTTCTCAGGACAGAGGACCTAGCATCATATCTCTTAAGGCGTGACAGAATGAAATAGCACAGTGGAATAACAAGATGCAGACAGAGACCAGGGCTGCTTTATGTTCTAAAGGGACCTTGAATAGAAATACAAGTTTCCATCATTCACCCATCCCAACCAGGCTCAGTGGGAGCTTATTATAAATAAATAAAGAAATAAAATAAAAATATTCTCAAATGGGCCATGCTTTATTAAGAGGCACCATGTCAGCCAACTGCTTCACAATCCTCTCTCTTTTTCTTGGATATGGTAAACCTCAATCCAATAGGAACCAAGCAATGGTTTTACCCACTTTGCTCCCTCACTAACTCGAAACCCAGACCTCATGGTTGGAGCTAGAGGATCCCTTACTACAATGCTATCTCTCACTTATTCAATCATCTCCATTTTTGAGAATGTGTCTGCATAATATGCAATCATCTAAAAGGTTCTTGACTGCCTCTCCTCTTACTCAAACTTCTTACAATTCTCGAACTCTGGTGTCATCCCTACAGGTTAAGAGATAGGAAGTCTGCCTTTTCTGCCCCCTCAGTTACCTGCGATGCAAGCATACACAGAAGCACAACTCCCCCCTAAACAAAAAAACAAAAAAAAAAAAGGGAAAAGAAGGAATAATTATTGCCTTTTACCCAACTAACCACTAGTTTGTACCATTGCTCCAATAAGTTCCTCCTACTTTCGTTCTCACGAATAAATCCTAGTTCCCCCACCCCACCCCCACAGGGACAAATTATGGTTGTCCTGCTTTTCTGGATTTTATGGCAAAGGAAGAGGGATGGTGGCTCAGATAAGAACCTGATCAATGTAACTGGTGGCACTCAGTACAATAACACTACCAAAAGACCCTATTCATTTACTCCTATCCAAATCTTGGATAAACAAGCAGCTGAACCGGAAATGAGGGCATCCAAGGATCAGATAAATAAGTATTTCCGAGATACGTAGGATTCTTTCTATGTTCCAACAGTTTGTTTGTTTTTTTTTTT
>MU714002.1:15097-25594 GCA_026770625.1 Nicotiana glauca | reverse complement strand
GGGAGGGTTGGGGGATGAAATCTCAAGCCAAAGTTATTTCTAAAATTCAATCTAGAAGAATTAGGATGAAATTCAATCTAAACTGTTAGAGTGGGTAAGAGTTCCACGTTGATTAGTGATAGTAGGCCAAATCTAGGTGATTTAGCAATTGTTTATGCTTCCACTTGATTATATTCCAATGTCATACTATGGTTAATTGATGGAAAATAGGCTCTAATTGTGAATTGTATACATTGCAGGATGAGGAGCGTATGTGATGCTTTCAAGAGGCTATTGGAATGATTTATGAGCAAGAACAACCCCTCGGAGCTGAGTGCGAGCAAGGACGAGACAAAGAAATGGAAGAAATAATAGTCCAGGTGCGCGAGCAGACGCGCGAACTAATGCGCGAGCTCGCACGTGTTAGGGGGCTGAGGCAGAATGTTAGAGGAAACGCGCGAAGTAATGCGGAGCTCGCGCGTTTCCCAGTCCGGAAAAGAGTTGCTCAGGGGCAAAATTGGAAATCTGGAGAGAAACCCACTTAACCTATATAAAGTCAAGCTCGCCCAAGGTTAATTTATCAAGTTTTTCATAGGCTAGAGCAAGGTATCAAGAGGCAAGAGGCAAGGAGGAGATTTGACCATCAAGTTCTTCTTTTCTTTCCTTTGTTTTGCTATTTTTGATGAAATTGAACCCTATTGTGTTAGAATATTAGTATGAGTAGCTAAAACCCATTATTCTGGGGTCATGGGTGAAACATGAAATTTGATGTTTGACGTTTAATTCGATGAATTTGGTTGGTCATATTGGATCGTTTATTTAATTCTGATTTTAATTATTTTGCTGAGTAGCTAACAGTGAAATACTATCTACGAATCTAGAGTTGAACTCGAAAGTGGGAACTTTAGATTGCATATAGAATTAAATAGAGCAGGTTCTTGAACGCGGGCCTCGGGCAACGGATTCGCAATTGGGATAGACATATACCCAACTGCCCTGCTTGGTTGGAATACAGGAACTATGAATGCGTTCTTGTTAATCTTAATTCCATAGACATATAGGCATTGAGTTAGCTTGAATGGGCGAGTAAGAACTCACAGATTCTTATGAGCAATATAAACCCTGTCAATCAATAATCCAGATAAATCTATTAGTCGTTTTAAGCCGAGAACACAACCCGATTGTTAACTAGCCCGTGACCCTGGAATATCTTCTCCTACTCTTTGTTACTTGAACTTGTTATTAGTTTGGTTAATTGCCCTAGTTAGATTATTTCTTTATAGTTAGGGAGTAAAACAATTACATCTCGAGTTTGTGAAGAATATCTTGGATAAATAAAGTAATTCAGTTGAATCAGTCAACAGTTAATCATAAGTCTTCGTGGAAACGATACTCTACTCACTACTCTATTATTTGATGATCACGTGCACTTGCGTGAGTGTTTTGGTCGCAACAAGTTTTTGGCGCCGTTGCCGGGGACTTAGAAATTAGCTACTTGACTGAATTGAGCTTTTATTATTTATTTATTCGAGTTTTAACTTTCAGTTCACTTTGTTTGTGCTAATACAGGATTTTCTATTGAATGCGAAGAAGTAGAAGCGCGAACAATCTCCTTCCGCTCGATACCGAAATTGAACGAACACTTCACAGATTGAGGAGGGAGGTGGACGCCATAACCAGACTTGAAAGAGAGTTGAACATCGTAGTTCAACCACAGCCAATTGAGATGGCAGGTAATGAGGAACGCGCGGTGATTGAAGCCGCAAGGCCCAGTCTGGCTAATATGACTCAGGCTATCGTGAAGCCTGATATCACTGGGCACTTTGAGCTGAAACAATACATGGTGCAGCTGATCCAGTCCACAGGGCAATTTGTGGGTCTACCTCATGAAGACCCGCAGAGGCAGATTCAGAATTTTCTGGAAATTACGGATACTTACAACTATCCGAACGTTTCCAAGGACTATGTAAGGCTGATATTTTTCCCCTTTTCTCTGCTCGGGGAAGCTAAGGAGTGGTTGAATAAGGAGCCAGCTAATTCAATCCGCACTTGGGATGATCTGGCAAGGAAATTCTTAATCAAGTTTTTCCCCACCAAGAAAACAAAGATGTTGAGGAGTCAAATTCTTGGGTTCGAACAACGAGCTGGCGAGACACTTCGTCAAGCATGGGAAAGGTACAAGAAGTTGCTCAGAGACTGTCCTCACCATTGCCAGACGGACGAGGTATTGGGTCAAACTTTTGTAGATGGACTAGATGATGCTTCAAATAAAATCTCGATTCAGCTTGTGGGGGTAGTTGCATGGCCAAACCGTACAGTGAAATCCAACTCTTGCTGAATACCTTCACTGCTAATGATAATAACTGGCAAGGTGATGGAGACTCACGAAAGGCAGTTAAGCAAAAATCAGCTGGGTTACTTGAACTCGATGAGGTGTCAGCAATGAGAGCCGAAATTGCAAAGTTGGCCAACCAGATGACGAGGATGACAATGTAGCAGCCACAGCCACAACCAATGCAACAGGTACAACAGATGACTATTTGCTGCGAACTGTGTGGTGACAGTCATATGAGTGATATGTGCCCCACGAATCCAGAATCCATCTATTATGTGGGGCAACAAAACAGGGGGCCACCAAACCAGCATCCACAATACGGGAATTCTTACAATCCAAATTGGAGGAATCATCCCAACTTCTCATGGGGTGCAAATCAGCAGAATCAGAATCAGTATAGACCTCAAGGGGGTTTCAATCAGCCTCAGAGACCACCCCAACAAATGGAGGAGAGCACCAATGATTTACTAAAGAAGTTGTTGATTGACAATCAGCAGCCAGCTCAGGACCGACTTCAGAAATCTTGAGAGGCAGATGGGGCAGTTAGCAACAAATCAAAACACTAGACCTGCAGGCGCTCTCCCCAGTGATACAGAAAAGAATCCGCAAGTAAATGCAGTTACACTTAGAAACGGGAGGGAGCTTGAGGAAGTGCCAAAGAAAAGGAAAGATAAGCCCGTAGCTAAGGGGGAGTTGATCCCTAAAGTGACAAACGAGCCAGAGAAGACTGCTGTAATTCCAGAGCCAGTGGAGGCCCCAAGGCCACCACCTCCTTTTCCCTAGAGATTGCAGAAAAAGAATGATGATCACATGTTCAGCAAATTTCTCTCCATGTTGAGCCAGGTTCAATTGAATATCCCACTTGTTGATGTGTTTCGTGAAATTCCAAAGTATGCTAAGTACATAAAGGATATAGTGGCTCACAAGAGAAGATTAACTGAGTTTGAGACAGTTGCACTTACTGAGGAGTGCACTTCTAGGGTCCAAAATAAGCTCCCTCAAAAGCTTAAGGATCCTGGCAGCTTTACGATTCCTGTGCGCATTGGTAATATTGATGTGGGTCGTGCTCTTTGTGATTTGGGGGCAAGCATAAATTTGATGCCCCTATCGTTATTCAGGCAATTGGGTCTGAGAGCTCCAAGGCCAACTACTGAGATGTTGCAGCTGGCTGACAAGTCAATAGCACACCCTGAGGGGGTGATTGAAGATGTGTTGCTACAAATTAGGAAATTTATATTCCCTGCTGATTTCATTATCCTCGATTATGAGGCTGATGAACTGGTCCCAATCATATTGGGGTGACCTCTCTTGGCTACTGGTGACGCAATTATCAAAGTGAGAGAGGGAAAGATGATCTTGAGGGTAGATGACAAGGAAGCAGTTTTCAATGTCTACAAAGCAATCCAACTTCCCGATCACTATGAGGAGCTCTCCATGATATCTGTTGTTGAGGCTGATCAGCAAATTCGTGATCCAAGTGTATATCTAGACGATTCTCTAGAGAAAGCACTTATGTTGTTTGATAGCCTGGGGATTGATGAAGAGGTCGAAGAGATGAAGCACATCCTTGATACATCTTGTGCATACATGCAGGGGATACACCCCTTTGAACCTTTGAACAAGCCAGAAGGACCTCCTCCAAAGCCGTCAATTAAGGAAGCTCCGAAATTGGAGCTTAAACCTCTCCCATCTCACCTACAATATGCTTATTTGGGTGACTCTGACACCCTACCTGTTATTGTTTCCTCTAACTTGTCTAAATTGCAGGAAGAAAAGCTGTTGAGAGTGCTACGTGAGCACAAGCGAGCAATTGGGTGGACTATGTCTGACATAAAGGGCATTAGTCCAGCCTTTTACATGCATAAAATCCTCATGGAGGACGGACACAAGCCTAGTGTAGAGCAACAACGATGACTCAATCCAATCATGAAAGAGGTGGTAAGAAAAGAAGTGATTAAGTAGCTTGATGCAGGTATTGTATTTCCTATCTCAGACAGCAAAAAATGGGTAAGCCCCGTCCAATGTGTACCCAAGAAAGGGGGGATGACTGTAGTAGTTAATGAGAATAATGATTTAATTCCTACAAGAACTGTCACCGAGTGGAGAATTTGCATTGACTATAGAAAATTGAATAATGCCACCCGGAAGGACCATTTTCCCCTCCCCTTTATTGACCAAATGCTTGATAAATTAGTTGGCCAGGAGTACTACTGCCTCTTGGATGGTTACTCTGGGTATAATCAGATTTCTATAGCCCCAGAGGACCAAGAGAAGACCACTTTTACGTATCCTTATATCACGTATGCGTTCAAGAGAATGCCCTTTTGGTCTTTGTAATGCACCTGCGACTTTTCAAAGGTGTATGATGGTCATTTTTACTGACATGGTCGAGAGGTTTGTGGAACTATTCATGGATGATTTTTCTGTGTTTGGATGTTCTTTTGATAACTGTTTGATGAATCTTGATAAAGTGCTTGTTAGGTGTGAAGAGACTAACTTGGTGCTAAACTGGGAAAAGGGCTATTTCATGGTACGCGAAGGTATAGTTTTGGGGCACAAGGTGTCCAAAGATGGTTTGCAGGTGGATAAGGCAAAGGTGGAAGCGATTGAAAAATTGCCTCCACCGATATCTGTCAAAGGAATTCGCAGTTTCTTAGGCCATGCAGGTTTTTATCGTCGTTTCATTAAAGATTTCTCGAAGATTTCCTCTCCTTTGTGCAGGTTGCTGGAGAAGGATGTCGCCTTTAAATTTGATGATGCCTGTCTGAAGGCATTCGAGGAGCTGAAGGGAAGGTTGGTGACTGCACCAATCATCATTGCTCCGGATTGGGAGCAACCATTTGAGTTGATGTGCGACGCGAGTGACTTGGCTATTGGAGCTGTTTTGGGGCAAAGGAGAAACAAAGTCTTCCACTCCATCTACTATGCAAGGCAAACTTTGAATCAATCTCAGATGAATTACACAGTCACTGAAAAGAGTTGCTTGCAGTGGTGTGGGCGTTTGACAAGTTCAGGGCATATCTTGTGGGGACCAAAGTCATCGTCTACATAGATCATTCAGCTATCAGATACCTGTTTGAAAAGAAGGATGCCAAGCCGAGACTGATTCGGTGGGTCCTACTCTTGCAAGAGTTTGATTTAGAAATCCGAGATCGCAAAGGAACAGAGAATCAAGTAGCTGATCACTTATCCAGATTAGAAAATCGGAATCATGTAGCTGAAGGGGGTGTAATCAAAGAAACATTCCCTGATGAGCAGTTATTGGTGATTGCTTCAAGCACAACCCCGTAGTATGCAGATTATGTGAATTTTATTGCAAGTGGGGTGACACCACCAGAATTGACACCAGACAATAGAAGAAGGTTCTTGCATGACGTGAGGCTCTACATGTGGGATGAGCCATTCTTATACAGGCTCTGTGCAGATCAGTTGGTGCGGAGATGTGTTCCTGAGGAGGAAATGAGTGCCATACTTCATAGCTGTCACGTCGCGCCATACGGAGGTCATCATGGTGGGGATAGGACCGCTCAGAAAGTTCTACAATCAGGTTTCTATTGGCCAAAATTGTTTAGGGATGCACACGCCTTTGTTAAAACGTGTGATAGGTGCCAAAGAACCGGAACGATCACAAAGAGGCACGAGATGCCGCTGCAAAACATTCTGGTAGTGGAGCTCTTTGATGTGTGGGGGATAGATTTCATGGGACTGTTTCCACAATCTAATGGTCATAGGTACATCTTGGTGGCCGTCGACTATGTTTCCAAGTGGGTGGAGGCCATTGCTCTTCCCACTAATGACGCAAAGGTGGTGGTAAGCTTTGTCAAGAAGCACATCTTTACACGCTTTGGAACTCCCAGAGTATTGACCGGCGATGGAGGAACACATTTTTGCAACAAATTGCTGAATAATATCCTTGCAAAGTATGGAGTCAAGCACAAGGTGTCCACTGCCTATCACCCCCAGACGAGTGGTCAAGTGGAGGTGTCAAACAGGGAGGAAAAGCAGATTCTTGACAAAACAGTGAGTGCAAATAGAAAAGGCTGGGCCGGGAAATTAGACGACGCATTCTGGGCATATCGAACTGCGTACAAAACTCCCATAGGTGCTTCTCCGTATAAATTGGTTTATAGAAAGGCTTGTCACTTGCCCGTCGAGCTTGAATATAAAGCCTATTGGGCAATTAAAAAGCTGAATATGGATGGGGACTTAGCTGGAAAGAAGAGGTTGCTGCAACTCGATGAGCTTGATGAGTTTCGATTGCACGCATATGAAAATGCCAAATTGTATAAAGAGAAGACTAAGAGGTGGCATGACAAGCACATTCAATATCTAGAGTTCGAGCCAGGGCAAGAAGTTCTTTTGTTCAATTCGAGGTTGAAGCTTTTCCTCGGAAAGCTAAAATCTCGTTGGTCAGGCCCTTTTGTTGTGGTAAGTGTGAAGCCTCATGGAGCTGTGGAATTGCGAGATATGAGTTCAACTGGTACCTTTTTGGTGAATGGGCAAAGGATAAAACATTACCGGGGTGGTGACTTTGCACGTCACAAGACCTCGGTGGACTTGACGGATGCTTGAGAACGTGTTGAGTCGTGCCGCGACGTTAAATCAGGCGCTGGATGGGAGGCAATCCATTGAATTGTTGTAACCATCGTGCCACGACGTTAAATAAGGCACTGGCTGGGAGGCAACCCAACGATAGTAGTAGTGTTTGATTTTATGTTTTAGCACACTAACTAATGCATGTAACGAAGGGCGGGTGAAAAGACCATCGACCGAGAACAATACAGACGAAAAAAGTACAAAAAGATAAATTGCCAGGCGCGTGAGTTCGCGCACATGTTCGCGCAATTGCTCGCACATTTTGGCAAACATTCTGCTTGGGACGCGCGAAATACGCGCGAGTTCGCGCATTTGTTCGCGCGAGCCCGTCGAAATTTCGGCGCTTTTGTATGTTTTGTTTCTTTTAGTTTTTATTTCTTATTTTTGTATTTTATTTAGTTAACCTATAGACTAAAACCACCCCACCCCTTCTCATAACCCACGATTCCCCCACCTCTCATCTCCTTCTCCCATTCACACAAAACAAAATAAAACAAAAAAAAAAAAACCTCATCTCCCCCATCCCTCATCCAACGCACAACCCTTCCTCCAAAAGACCCCAACCCTTCAAGTTCACTAGCATCCTCCCCATTCTCCTTCACCACAGGTATGAGCCCTAGGTTCTTTCTTCTCTTTTTCTTTCTTTATTTTTCAGATTTGTTGTATTCTTATGCTATATTGTAGGAGTTGTACTTAGATGTTGTGTAGAAATTGGTGCAATGTGTTGTGGGGTTGGTTTTTGGTAAGTGTGGGGTGGGGGTTACTTCGTTGGTGCTATTGTATGAGATTTTGTGGGGGATTCTTGTTCTAAAAAGCTTCAAAGGTGTTGTGAGGGCCTAATGCCCACAAGGTGTTTGTGGAAAGGTCCCAATGAGCATGATTATGTTGTTGTGACCAATTTTGCGTGTGAAGTCTGAGTAACCGCATTAAGTCACAATATTTTTGTTGGGCTGAGCTGATGTGTTCCCGTTTTGCAGGTATTATGGCACCACCGCGAAAGCGCCAAGCGACTGGCCCATCATCACGTCGCCAAGCTGGCACATCTAGGACACAAGGAGCAACACCTGCACGCCCCTATGACAACAGCAAATTTGTTTCACCTGAGGCTCAGAGCCGCTTTACAGAAAAAGCCGCTAGAAAGCCAATTCCGAAAAAGGTATTTGACATCCGTTCGGTCCAGGAGCGCTGCCCCCACATGTATTCAGAGTTGATGGCGCGGGGTTTGCAGGCCTTCATTGATGAGCCAGGGGAGGCTAATGTATTGTGCGAGAATTCTATGCTAATCTGCCAGAGCATATAGACAATGTGGTCACGGTGCGCCGCAAGGCGGTAGATGCATCCATTGAGGCAATACGCACAGCATATCAGTTGCCCGATCCTCTACCTGCTAATACGGACTTTTATGAGTATGGCAAACATCCAACAGACGCCAAGTGGGAGCGCTTCTTTGATGAAATTTGCACACCCGAAAAAATGGTGGAGTGGCTGGAACACCGTGAGAAGTTCCACTCCTCCGTCTTAACTCCAGAGGCGAAGAGCTGGTTATATGTGATTAACAATCGCCTTATTCCCTCCAAAAATACTACGGAGGTGAATAGACCCCGAGCTGCATTGATTTTGTGTTTCGTCAAGGGTCTTCCCTTCAATATGGCCAAGGTGATCCACGACGAAATGTTTATCCGGAGCTCTCAACTCAGGTATGGGTTCTTTTTCCCCTCTTTGGTGACTAAGCTTTGCAGGCACGCGCAGGTGCCTGAAAATCTTCATGTGGATGGGCTGGTAAGAAAAAGCCACAAGATCCGATCGGAAAAGAGCACCACGGTGCCAAACCCAGGAGCAGCAGCAGGTGGAGCGGCTGAGAGTGGCTCTGATGCATCGGAGGACGAGGATGATGAACAAATGAGCGTGGAGCACGAAACGCAAGCCCATGCGCCCAACGCAACAGTTGCAGCACCGTCAGGAGCAGCGTCCTCTTCAGGAACTGTCAGGGTGTCCCGGTTCACAGCATTGGAGCAGGAGGTAGCTGGGCTACGCTCCTCAGTGACTAATTTGGGCATCCGTGTGGACGCGATGACTGACCGACAAGCCAAGTCGGAGAAGAAGTTCATGGGTTGGCTGCGAGCTCTGGGGCGTGCATGCAACGTAAACCCAGACACCGTCTCCGACCAGGAGTGAGACGTCAGGGAAGTCCCCTTACTTCACTGTTCTTTCAATTTTAAGCCATGGGGACATGTCTTTATCTTTAAGTGTGGGGTGGGGGTACTTCGTTGTATGTTTGTAAATGTATCATTTGAATGTTGTTTTTGTTTGATTTTGATAGTTTAGCATTAAGTAGGAATCATTAGTTAAAATAGAAAAATGGCTCGTCCCGACGACAGATCCCTTTCGACGGGGCTCTTGAGGGACTAAGTCGAGAAAAAAAAACTGAAAAAATTGTAGGATCTTCCTGATGACGGATCTTTTAGACGATTTTCTTGAGTGAAGTTAGTATAGGAAAAACATCAAAAAGATTTTTATTTTTTTAGGTAGTGTAGCAACTCCCCCTTGGTTTTTCTTTATACCACGGTTCTTTTCCAAGGGTTTAACTTGAACCGGGTGTAGGTAGTTTTTAGTTTTACTTTTTATTTGTAGATTAGGTTAATGGGCTATGAGCTAAAAAAAAAAATTCAAAAGAGAACCCATAGCGTTAACACACCTGAACATAATAGACCCTAGAGTGTAACGCTTAGTCTTGTTTGTTGAATCTCACTAAAGTGCCTTAAACTGTATGTTTGTTACTGAATTGAATGCTCGCAATGGAGTATCTTGATGAGCTGATCTGAAACGAGTCATGTGCCATGCTTATATAGTCCATGTTGTGTAGTTGTGTCTAGAACTTGCCTGATATGTGAGTTGAAGCGAAATTTTTGGGTAATGCTCAGTTTGAAAGATGATTTTAGGCTTTCTTTGATCTTTTTGAGCTTAATTACTTACTACAAATAAAATTAATCCCTAGTTAACCCTTTTGAGCCTATAGACTTTTCTTTGACACCCACATTACAAGCCTATATCCTTTTTGTTGATTTCTTTGATCCCTTTTTCCTCTTAAAGCACTTTAATTGAAAAATGAGCACTAAAAGAAGTAAGAGGGAACTAAGAGTAGGGTGGCTTTTGAGTGAAACCAATAAAAAGAAGAAAGGTGCACTTGTTTTGTAAAATAATACACCACTAGCGAAAATTGAAAAAAAAAAAAAGAGAAGAAGGAAAATATAGTTGAATAAATTGGTGTCTTGGTCTTGCTAGTGGGGTATAAACTAAAGTAGTGCTTAAAGAAAGAGGGAGAAATTTTAGGGTGATACTGTGTGACGACCCAAAGGGTCATCACCTGTTTTCCTCATCTGTTCTGTGTTTCCGAGGCCTTGAAAACCTTATTTTCTATCGCCTCGATTTGCGTGCGCAGTCCGGGCGCGTAGCCGGAAAATTTTTGTGATGAAATATGTGAATTCTGTGAAAAATTTGAAGAATTTTGATATTAATATGATTATAGTTGACTTTCGTCAACATTTTTGGTAAACGGACCCGGACCCGAGATTGGACGGTCTCGGAAT
>MU714002.1:4074-14231 GCA_026770625.1 Nicotiana glauca | reverse complement strand
TTTTCCTTCATTAACTAGCAAGTTTCTAAGCCTAAATCATGAAGTTAAGGTAGAAATTATGGGTTTTGAGCAAAGTCAGGGTTTTGAGAATTTTGGAAATTTCAACCCCAATTTGGGGTCGAATCTTAAAACAAATTGTATCTTTGGACTCGTGGGGTTATGGGTGATTGAGTTTTGGTCCGAGCCTCGAGTTTGGACCATGTGGGCCCGGTGTCTAATTTCGGGATTTTTGAAATAATACTAGGAAATGCATATCTAGGCTATGGGTTGTTACCATTGAGTCTTTATTGATATTATTAAATTGATTAAAANTCTTAGTGGTTCGTGAGTATGTGACACCAAATCTTGGGTAGAGGATATTGTTGAGTATTTCGTATTTATCTCAGATTTATAAATTAGACTCCCGCAGTTATTGTTGTCAGTATTGCTGATGCTATGAATTGTCAACAGAATGGTTTTACTAATGAAAACGATAAGTAAATTGGCTTGCCTAGCTACCACGAGTAGGCGCCATCACGATCCAGATGGTGGGAAATCCGGGTCATGACATACTGTTTGTGAAATTGAAGTAGGAATTGAAGAATTTGCGCTCAAAGTGATTATGTGATGTGTTAAAGTGCTTAGGAGGGTGAACCACTATTCCTAAACATATCCTACCCGTCCCTTATCCCACATTACAACCATGAAAAAGTCCTAATTGATTTTAGATCGAGTGAGTCTACATTAGTAGAGATTTACATTAAGGGCAAGCTTATGGTACTAATTGCATGCATGTGACTTCTTTTGTGAGTTTTGAGTGATTTTGCTTTGACATATATAAGCATGAAATTGGATTGTGTGGATTGATCTATATAACTCTGCTGTGAATGTGAGGGCATGTGGTTCGTGAAGGAAATGCAAGTCTTGATCTCTGTGTAGAGTAGTTTGAGGAAGTATGAATATTTCCTGGCACGTGAGAGTCGAATTATGAGGTTAGGATTGTTCATTGCTAGGTGTAATGTATGTTAAATTGTTGTGGGCGTAATGCGTTAAGGGAAATGGTTGAGTGAAGGAATCTCTAGAGAGTATAGTTTGATTGCTCGAGGACTAGCAATGAATTAAGTGTGGGATGTTGATAGTAGGCCAAATCTAGGTGATTTAGCTATTGTTTATGCTTCCGCTTGATTATATTCCAATGTCATAATATGGTTAATTGATGGAAAATAGGCTCTAATTGTGAATTGTATACATTGCAGGATGAGGAGCGTATGTGATGCTTTCAAGAGGCTATTGGAATGATTTCTGAGCAAGAACGACCCCTCGGAGCTGAGTGCGAGCAAGGACGAGACAAAGAAATGGAAGAAATAATGGTCCAGGTGCGCGAGCAGACGCGCGAACTAATGCGCTAGCTCGCGCGTGTTAGGGGGCTGAGGTAGAATGTTAGAGGAAACGCGCGAAGTAATGCGCGAGATCGCGCGTTTCCAAGTCCGGAAAAGAGTTGCTCAGGGGCAAAATTGAAAATCTAGAGAGAAACCCACTTAACCTATATAAAGTCATGCTCGCCCAAGGTTAAGTTATCAAGTTTTTCATAGGCTAGAGCAAGGTATTAAGAGGCAAGAGGCAAGGAGGAGATTTGATCATCAAGTTCTTCTTTTCTTTCCTTTGTTTTGCTATTTTTGATGAAATTGAACCCTATTGTGTTGAATATTAGTATGAGTAGCTAAAACCCATTATTCTGGGGTCATGGGTGAAACATGAAAGTTGATGTTTGACGTTTAATTCGATGAATTTGGTTGGTCATATTGGATTGTCTATTTAATTCTGATTTTAATTATTTTGCTGAGTAGCTAACAGTGAAATACTATCTACGAATCTAGAGTTGAACTCGAAAGTGGGAACTTTAGATTGCATATAGAATTAAATAGAGCAGGTTCTTGAACCCGGGCCTTGGGGAACGGATTCGCAATTGGGATAGACATATACCCAACTGCCTGCTTGGTTGGAATACAGGAACTGTGAATGCGTTCTTGTTAATCTTAATTCCATAGACATATAGGCATTGAGTTAGCTTGAATAGGCGAGTAAGAACTCGACAGATTCTCATGAGCAATATAAACCCTGTCAATCAACAATCCAGATAAATCAATTAGTCGTTTTAAGCCGAGAACACAACCCGATTGTTAACTAGCCCGTGACCCTGGAATATCTTCTCCTACTATTTTTTACTTGAACTTGTTATTAGTTTGGTTAATTTCCCTAGTTAAATTATTTCTTTATAGTTAGGTAGTAAAAAAATTACATCTCGATTTTATGAAGAATATCTTGGATAAATAAAGTAATTGAGTTGAATCAGTCAACAGTTAATCATAAGTCGTCGTGGGAACGATACTCTACTCACTACCCTATTACTTGACGATCACGTGCACTTGCGTGAGTGTTTTGGTCGCAACAATTAGGGAATAGACTGATGGTCTCCTTATATGGATTTGGCAATCCTCCCCTCATGAGCTAGCTTTTGGGGTTGAGTTAGGTCCAAGTGCTATATCTTTACATGGTATCAGAGCCAAGTCCATTCCTGTTTGGCCACTATGATATATTGTGCACACTCCAGTTGGAGGTTTGTGTGTGCGAGGGGGTGTTAGAGTGGGGAAAAGTCCCACGTTGATCGGGGAATAGACTGATGGTCTCCTTATATGGACTTGGGCAATCCTCCCCTCATGAGCTAGTGTGATGACCCGGCCCGTCGTCACGTGAGTTACCGCCCCGTTTTTCCCATTTTTTGCTTCCTTATGCTTCATTATAAGAGTCTTGAGTGAATGAGTCGAATTGGATTGGTTTTGGAAGGAAATGAGACACTTAGTCTCTTTAAGGAAGGGTTGTTTTAGAAAAGTTAACCGGATGTTGACTTACGAGTTAGAGGGCTCGGATGTGATTTTCGGTGATTCGGTTAGCTTCGGGGGATGATTTGTGACTTAGAAGCGTGATCGGAATTGGTTTTGGAGGTCCGGCGTAGAATTAGGCTTGAATTAGCAAAGTTAATATTTTGGCGAATTCCGGTTGATATGTGAGATTTTGATCCCAGGGTCGGAATGGGATTCCGAGAGTTGTTATAGCTTCGTTAGGTGATTTGGGATGTGTGCAAAATTTCAGGTCATTCGGAGGTGTTTTGGTTGGGTTTTTTATCAAATG
The DNA here is from genome assembly GCA_026770625.1 of Nicotiana glauca. Classification (NCBI taxonomy): domain Eukaryota; kingdom Viridiplantae; phylum Streptophyta; class Magnoliopsida; order Solanales; family Solanaceae; genus Nicotiana; species Nicotiana glauca. Next base: position 11,063 of record MU714002.1, on the reverse strand, counting down.
CGTATTTCAGAAGTTTTGAAGAAACTTAGGCTTGAATCCGGTGAGAATCGATGATTTTAGTGTTGCTTGATGTGTTTTGATGATTGGAGCAAGTTTGAATGATGTTTTAAGATGGGTTGGCACTTTTGGTTGAAGTCCCGGAGGCCTCGGGGTGATTTCGGATGGCATCAGGATGAATTTGGACTTGTTGCATTTCTGAAGATTGCTGGTATCTGGTATTTCCGCATCTGCGGAAAAGCGACCGCAGATGCGGTAAGGGAGTCGCAGGTGCGAAAGCGGATGGTGGTCCGCATATGCGGTGTCCGCAGAAGCGGATATGGACTGCAGAAGAGGTCCTGAGCGCAATAGTGTAATGCCGCAGGAGCGGAAGAAATACCGCAGAAGCGGTAAAGGTATCGCAGAAGCGGAAATGAGGTCTGGGCAGAAGGATTTTAAAATAACATTTCATCCGCGAGCTTAGGGTATTTTCCACCATTTTTTAGCAACCTTAAGAGCTTTTGGACGGGAATTGAAGGTGACTTCGACTGGGTGTGATTGGAGGTGAGTTCTATGACCTAAATACATGATTTAATGGTAGAATTAACCTAGAAATTTATGGAAATTCATCAAAAGGGGGAAAAGCTAGGGCTTGGAATTTGATATTTCAAAGTGGGTTTTGATGGGTCATTTGGGGATTTGGGAGTATTTGATATGTATAGACTCGTGGCGAGATAAGGAATCCGATGATGTTAAATTTTTTGATTTTCGAAAAGCGGGCCCGGGGCTTGGGTTTTACAAATTTCGTGAATTTCGATATTTTTCGAGTCTTTTCGATTAGGTTATGTTCCCTTAGCCTATTGTAACGTATTCGTTGTGGTTTTCATCAGATTCGACGCGCGAGGAGGTCGATTTGCGAGGCAAAGGCATAGCGAGCTAGGATTTTAGCCGGCTTGAGGTGAGTAATGATAGTAAATGATATCCTGAGTGTTTGAAACCCCGGATTTGCACAACGTAGTGCTATGCTGAGGTGAAACACGCGCCTTATGACGAGCGCGGGGTTATTTACTACTGGGGATTGTGACTTGGTCCGTCCCGCTTGATATTTTACCATGTATTTAACTGAGATATGTTTGTTATCAACATTATTTGGGCTTCTTGCCATATTTTGGGCTTCATGCCGACTACTTGAGTCCTTCGTGGATTTTTATCACTCTTTCCTCACTACTTGATTTACTACTTGAACTCAGTCCTGTTGATTATACTGTTTTACAAACTCAGCCGCTTTAATTGCATTTTGAGACTTAAATGATATTTCCACTGTTGTTTGGGCTGAGTACTACTATTTATTGATGCCCGAGGGGCTTATGATGTTTTCTGGACTGAGTGAGGCTTTCAGGCCCTGAGTGTGACGTGAGGAGGCTTTCAGGCCTCGTGAGTGATGTGAGGAGGCTTTCGAGCCTTGAGTGTGATGTGAGGAGGCTTTCAGGCCTCGAGTGTGATGCGAGAAGGCTTTCAGGTCTTATGTTGATATAGCGCTTGGGCCGTAAGGGGCCCTTCCGGAGTCTGCACACCCACAGTGAGCGCGGGTACCCATGTGATATGATACTGAGCCCGAGGGGCTGATATTATGCTGAGTGACTAATACTGAGCCCGAGGGGCTGATACTGTTCTGAGCGATTGATACTGGGCCCGAGGGACAGATTTTCACTCACTATTTACTTGTTGTTTTACCTGATTTACCTGGTTTTAAAAGGAGATTTCTTTTGATTCTTTACTGTTCTACTGATTTACTGTTTTTACTGCCTGATATAGAATTGCTTTGCGCAGTTACGTGTTTTCATGCCTTCGGTTATTATTTATTATTATTACTCACAGGGTCGGAGTACTCACATTACTCCCTGCACCATGTGTGTAAATACAGGCATAGAGGAATCTGCACCTGAGCCCTGATTCTTTCCAGACTAGGCAGCGAGTCGGAGTGACAAGGTAGCTGTTGACGTCCGCAGCCCCTTGTCTCCCCTATTTTATGTCTTTTGAGTTCCTTCAGACTATTGTATCAAATATTGTATTTCGTAGACTCATTACAAACTCTGTAGTAGCTCATAACTTGTGACACCCCGGTTTAGGCTGTGTCGGGATGGTTTCCCTCGTTATTATCGCTATTTCCGCATTATTTGCCATATTAAGCATGTGTTAGAGCTGTTATTGCTAATTATTTGCTTTAAAGAGGTGTTGGCGTTGTTCTTACTGGCCTTGTCTTCACGAGAGGCGCCATCACGACCGGGCTTGGGATTGGGTCGTGACAAGTTGGTATCGGAGCCACTCCTGTGTCAGCCTTGCCGATGGTGGGTCAGATCAGAGTTCAGTGTTGAGTCTAGGCGAATCCCATGTTGTGAGGCAAACCTCAGCGAGGACGCTAAGTCCATAAGAGGGGGTGTATATAACGCCCCAGATTACACACAGAGTCCCACATTGGCAAAACACGAGAGGGATGCTGGGTATATAAGTTAACAAGTCTTAGACCCTAGTGACGCGTTTTAAACCCGTGAGGGCCCAGGCCCAGAACGGACAATATCACTAGCGGGCTGGGCTGTTACAGATGGTATCAGAGCCACTCTTGTGTCAGCCTTGCCGATAGTGGGTCAGATCAGAGTTCAGTGCTGAATCTAGGCGAATCTCATGCGGTGGAGCAAACCTCAACGAGGACGCTGAGTCCATAAGAGGGGGTGTACGTAACGCCCCAGACTATAGACAAAGTCTCACATCGGCAAAATACAAGAGGGATGCTGGGTATATAAGTTAACAAGCCTTAGACCATAGTGACGCGTTTTAAATCCGTGAGGGCCCAGGCCCATAGCGGACAATATCACTAGCGGGCTGGGTTGTTACAGCTAGCTTTTGGGGTTGAGTTAGGTTCAAGTGCCATATCTTTACATGGACAATTTGAGAAGAAAGAAACCGAAAATGCTTTGAAGATAGATCCAGCAACGGGTCCAAAAGATGAAAATGAAATATTTAGTTCTATTTTATTTTCGGTGTAAAGAAAAATACTTAGAAGATTATGAATCTATTTTTGGTGTATTAGAATCGTTATGAGAAGAAAAAGGATTAGGAGAGCTTCTCCTGTGCTTCACCTTGTCATTATGGATGACCCCACAGTTCATGTGTAGTCTTTTTATTTATATACAAATATGTTACCTTTTCTAAAAAAAAAATCAATCTAGAAGCTAAAAAAACTCACCAGTAACTGCTCAAGGAAGAAGAAATAGCATATTGTGCTGATCAAAACAAGCACCACAAAGTCCTGCCAAGCACTGCAATTACAGAAATTCCAATTTTGATTAGACTCCAAAAACAGACACAATAGCTGAGAAACTAGATCAAACAACATTGTACAGAATGCTGCTCCATCATCAGCTAGCTTCTTCCCAGTATTCACAACTAAGGATTGAATTTACTTTTAATATTAAATGAAGATAGTTGTTGAAGAAGCACCAATTTAAAGGATCAAACAGAAACTGTAGACAGACCTTCTTCAGATCTCACAAGGCAAACGTGAACAATCAATGCAAAATCTAAGAAAAATTTAGAATGTGTAACACAGTGAAATCGTATTTTCCATGTGATGTTCACCTTATTCTTCTGGAATTGTTGTCCTGTCTGTTATCTCGTTGACTAGTATTTGGGACCCGAAGCAAAGTCACAGGTAAATTAGAAACTTCCTGTCGACAAACATCACAAGTTTTGTTCCCTTTCATGCTAAACCACTTGATCGCACAGTCCTCATGAACAAGTCTTAGGTCACCTTTGCAGCTGCACTCCATTTGGAACGTATTGCCTTCATCACATGCATCCAGACAAATCCTACAAACTGCTTCCTCTTCAGGGATTTCCCTATCCTCATTCTCAGGAGCAGGAGTAATTTCTTTGTTCATTTTAATCAATTTTTGAAGCGTCGAAGCAAAGGAAAAGTCAAATATTAATCATAACATTTTCAACAGCTTACTATAGAATTTTTTAATACACTAGGAAATAGAAGTCACTAAAAATTTTGAAACACTTTTTTCAATTGATTCAGGAGAAGAATGAATATTCAGATGCATGGGATTCATTAATCAGCTTATAACCGAAATCATTTTATAAACCAGTAAAGACTGAGTTGAATTAGACAGTAACACGTCTGTGAAGAAATGGTTACTTTACATTATTGATTTCTTAGCGGCCAAAAAGGCTGTACCAGCGATCACTTATTTACTTGGAAGGCCTCACTAAATATTTGTGACGAATACAGTAGAATAAGGATAAGTTTACCATCATTCAGCTTCATAATTAATTTGACTTGATTAAGCATGGTACACTATTTTTTGATAATTCAGGCACACAGCTTAAACACATTTGACTTACCATCTCCAGTATCTGGAACATGCTCTTCATGGGTAGCAAAGGACATTGATCTAACAATGACAAAATTTCTCCCGGGCACAGAAAGAGACCTTGACATGCTAGCTTTGGATGCCGCAATCCGCGATGACTGCAAGCAGAATTACAAGTCACAGACATGAGTTAGTGTACATGGAAAGTAGAGAAACCATTGGATTTAACAGCTATTATCATTACAAGTAGGAAACATCTAATACGTTAATGGCCTCATAACTGGTAGAAGGTTCCAGCGAGTGGAAGGAAAGAGTATTAACTCTAGATTACAATTCCTTTCAAAAAGTGAGTTCCTAAACATTTAAAATGACAGCAGATCTTCTTGGCAATTAGATAATTGAACATACAACAGCTTGAGGTCGGCTTCCAAAATACTATTGCTTTTTCTGTGGCATTAATTCCTGCCTTATTGTGTATGACAAAGCATGACTAACACAAGGATCAACAGGTTGATGTGACTGGCACGTTGTATACAAAATATTAGATTATCTGTTGAAGTTTGTCAGACCAGATATTTATATAAAAATAAATTGAGGATATAACCTAAATCAAATGCAAGAACATTGAGGATATAACCTAAATCATTGCATAGCATAATCAGTACAATATAATTTGTTATTATTTCTGTGTCTACACATACCAAACTTTCGAAGTTGTCTGACAAAGTTGAATTTATTAGAAACTATTAGATTAGAAATGCATAATTGTTGAACAAAAGAAACTCACATGTGACTTTTGTTGTTCACCATGTGTCCTAGCCGAAATAGGCGTGGAAACTGATGGAGATGAATTTGAAGCAGGGGTCACAGGTAGAGAGGTACATTTTTGCCAATTGGAGGAGAAGTGCGCTGAAAGTGGGCTTCCTGGAACTACCTTGTGATCTGAACTGAGGAGAGAGCTTCTCTCACCGTCAGATGAAGCAACTTTCTTCTTAAAGCTCAAAGCCCGAAGAAAACCTCCTCTAGGACCTGGCGAATGGGGCGAATACTTTCTGCCAATTCCAGTTCCAAAACCTGCATGTTTTGGAGGTATTTGAAGGGAAAGATCTGCTCGTTTCATGCTTGGGCCCAAACTGGCAACCATACTCGAGGATTCCGTTGTCTGAAAATCAGCCTGCATGTACCCAAAAGATAAAGAATCTCTTGTAACATGTGGTATTATTGCCACCGAACTTCTAACTTTATGTAATTTCACACTTGTTAATTTCTCTACTCTGAGTAACATAGCTTATGGTAACCTTCAGAAAGACAGGTGAGACACAAAACTACCTAATTTTATATTCTCCTGATTAGAGGCATCAGCTGGTTAAATGTAAAGCATTTTTATTTTTCCTGCAAAACCTTTTACAAATCATATTCAGGATTAGTTGAGAGTAATGTTAGCGTCATGCAGTAGCGGTAGAAGTATTTTTATGCTTGGTGATAGTTGTAAGTGGTAGGAGCAAGTTATATGAAGCGTTGTTAAAGGGACTATCATCCTACTTCCTTATGTGATGTATAAACACTTTCCTTTGGAAAATATTTTCATAAATTTTAAAGACAGATAACACTTGAAAGTAGAAAAAACATTCTTAACTGACGCTCAAGGCCTCATAGAACCCAAAAAGTGGGAAGAACTAGGGAAGAAGGGCACACAGGGGATGAATGGGAAGATCGAAAAGTTGGAAGAAGAAAGGACTTTTGGATCATGGTTGTAAAATTATTTTCGGAACTTTGCAAGAAATTATACAATGTTTAAAGTCAAAGTACTATTAAGTAAAAGTCTCTTAGATCTATCATTGACCATCAGACCAGAACTATCCTTCATCTAGATGCCAGATAATGGTAAAAACAGAACTAATGCAAAAATATCCTTCATTGTGTACTTCAAAGAATATCTATGCACGGACACTCTCACATATATCTTCCAAGCACACAAAAAAAAAGCCTTCAAAAGGTCTTACATTCTACAATCACACTTCTTTCCAATGTCACTAGAGATTTCTCTAGCAAGGTAACGTAAAATCACTAAAAATAGCATAGAATACCATTGCATTGACAATCTCAATCCCCGTAAACAAGAACTCTTAACATTTTTCAGAAATAAATTATCATCCAAAAAGTTGGGCATATTTCATACATTAGTAGGCACCTAAATAAAATGATGAAAGCACTACCTCTTGAAACCAAGAAGCCTGCATTTCCTGAAGCTTTAGAAAAGTTATCTACTTGAAACACAACCTAAAATTTAACATAATACTCCTTCATCCCAAAAAAAGAATAGCATAGGGATATGAAGTCAACTCATCTAATCTTTCGTGTAAATTTGGACATCCATCGCTCACTTTTTTAAATAAAATTACATATTTGGAAACTACATAGAAGGGGAGCCTCGGAGCGAAGATAAAGTTGACTCCGTGTGACCTACAGGTCACTGGTTTGATCCGTGGAATCAACCATTTGCATTAGGGTAGCATGCCTATATCATACCTCCTTGGGGTGCGTAACCAGGAGCAGTCCTACATTGGGGGGAGGGGGTAACAGAAACCCGTTAGCCTCAGCAAAAAACTATAATCTATGTATACAGTGAGGACCCCT
>MU714001.1:25439-44585 GCA_026770625.1 Nicotiana glauca | reverse complement strand
CCACCCCGGGCAATTTTTTTTTAAATATTTTCAGTTTTAGTTTTTTCATTTTTCAGTTTACAAATACGAAACTTTACGAGTTTCAAAGTTATGAGCTCGGAGGTTTATGCGTTAATGTTTGTGAGTTTGAAATATGAGTTTGAAATATAGAGTTTACGGGTTCGAAAGTTTATGAAATTTGTAGGTTCGGAAGGTTGTTGGTTCGAAAGTTTATGACTTTATGTTTATTGTATCTAAATTATTTATGAATACTCTTGAAAAATTATTTTCTTTAATATGTGTATCAAACATCAAAGAATGAATAAAATTAATATTTATTTTTCTAGAAAATATTTTTTTTAGAAAGTATTTTCTGCTATATCAAACACTGCTTAATTTACTGTCCCCTTTCCATCTTACTCTTATTTCATCTAATATATCGTCAAGGAAAAAACAAGCATTGACTTATCATGAAGGACGTGTCAGCATTTGGATGAACGATATGTTAGAATCCCAGGAGAAATTGCACGAGATAAAGGGAGGAGAATATGCCAGATATCTTGTGACGTGGATCCGATTGTGAAATTCATTTAGATTTGGTAGCTCGCAAGTGGGACCCCTCTGATTTGGCATATCAGCAGAGATCTGTGTGAATGACATGGCAAAGAGGTTCACGGAAACAACATTCATCATGTGTACTTTACACGTCAAACTTATTAGGGGGGAAATTCGAAAATAGCCGCATTTACAAGCAATCCTCCGAAAATAACCCAATTTCTAAAGTATTTTAGACACTTTTTATATAAAGATAAATTTGAATAAAAATACCGTTCAAAGTTCGGAAAAATATTCCAATATAATATACTGGAGTACCAAGTATAATATACCGGTCCAGCATAATATAATGGAGCCAGCAAAGTATACCGATCCAGCATAATATGCTGAAAGTTCATACACATGTGCACCGAACTCCAATATATTATGCTGGATCAGTCTCTATTGCACCAAAATAGTGACTAATTTTTTATTGACTTGGTAAATACTGTCTATTTTTGAATAACCAGTTCGAAAACTGGCTTCACCGTACTATTTTTAAACTTATTAGAGGGATACATCTTTTGTGGGCCCCGAGGGAATATTGAATGAATAGTAAACTTTGTTAGTTTGTGTTTATCAGCTTGCTTTGTAATGTTGTATTATTCTAATTTTAATGTTTGTTTAATTTAGGAAAAACGAATAGAGATGAACAAGTAATCTTGGTGTTTGTAAACTTTCAACTTCTTTTACAGATGAGATTTAAAATAAAAAAAAATAGAAAAAGGGGTGTAAAAGGAGTCAGGAAACTGAAATAATAGTGTGGTGGCCGTTAATGCTAATAGTATAATGCTGAGTTAATTTCACTTGTGGTCGTCCAACTTATCATTTATTTCACAAAAATCACTTAACTATTTTTCATCACTTAAAAATCACTCAACTTTACCTTTGTAACTTAAAAGTCATTCTAGTTCAAAGCCTATAAAATATTCTATAAAAATATGACATGGCATTAAATTTAATTAAAAAATCTAATTATATTGCCAAATAAGCTTATATGGACCACACCCAATTTAGACCCATTTCATCCACGATTCGATTTGACCCATAACTCAAATGGATTTTAATATTTTGACAATTAGAAGGAAAAGAAGAGAACAATTATTTTGTGATAAAAATATCTTACTTTATTTCTTACGTAATAACCTTAATATCATCACCTATAATTTTATTAAAAATATGAACAGAACTAGCATAGAACCAGTTTTTACATCCTTCATCTCATTTTATAATTTTTCATGAAATTAAAATACTACCAATCAATCCCAATAACAATTAAATGTATCACTAACAAACAAGAACAACAAGCTAATAAGAACCTATTTTTACAAACTACTATTCCATTAAAGTCAATATATTGCTTATTAAGCAATATTAACAGACAAAAATACTGCACAGTAAGAAACACTCACAAAAAAATTGCATAATAGAAATTGTCAATACACACCGCAATCGTAGACAACCTATAACGATAATTTGGATAAAAGAAAGAGACAACGTATTATGTCATTGACCATAAATGTACAACCAAAACCTAAAGATAAATTCAAAAGACCTAATTTTCTTAAATTTCTTAGACTTCTTTGTCTACAAATTAACCACAAAATAAAAAAGCTAGTCCAGTTAATTGTTCAAATATTAATAATTCATTTTGGTTATAGGTCAAATCGTGCTGAGCAAGAAATGGGTCTAACTTAGATATGGTCTATTTAAACTTATGTGGCATTATTGTTAGATTTTTTAATTAAATGTAATGCCATGTCATATTTTTAATTGGATATTTTGTAGGTTTTGAACCAGAATGATTCTTAAGTTACAAAAATAAAGTTGAGTGACTTTTAAGTGATAAAAAATAGTTAAGTGACTTTTGTGAAATAAATGATAAATTGGATGACCACCAGTGAAATTAACCCGTATAATGCTTCATGCCTTTGGATCTCCAATCTTGAGGAATATTTATATTTTATCATATGTGAAGTAGTGTTGCTGATATTACATGAAAAGAATTATTAAAATTTTAATAAATATTAAATTCTAAAAGCATAATTTCAAAAGTGAAGTTGGTTCAACGATAAAGGCTGAACGATTGAATAATTCTTCAAATTAAATTTAAATTCCGAATCTATTTTTTCTTGCAATTAACTATTCTACACATTAGTGATATTATATATTTCATGGCTTTAAATAGTTTCTGCAAAGCCTTTCAAAGAATTTAACGAAGCACAAACTTTTATAGAATTTGTTTTTTCTAAGTGTTAAAAAATTTCTTTTCTCTTGGAGAAATGCTATCTTTGAGCATAAATAGAATTTGGCTTAATACAAAAAAATGTGTAATATATGGGATGTCCGTAAAAAAATGTTATTGATTATTTCTTTTAAACTCTCGTCTAATGTATTTTTGTGACAGAAATAAATCCACCTGCAAGATTTAAACATGAAAACTTATAGTAATTTTTTTAAAGGTATATTATCAATCTTTTGATAGAGACATGAATTTTATTAACTCATTATTACTCGCCAATGTATATTGTTATCATCAAATTTGGGCATATTGACCCACAACAAAACTCACCTTTTAATAAATTAAAATAATAAATAATATACACAAATAATAATAATTATATCAAGATTACAACAACAACAGCGCAGTGTAATCCCACTACTGGATCTGGGAAGGGTAATGTGTACGCAGACCTTATCCCTACTCGAGAGGCTGTTTCCAAGAGACCCCCGGCTCAAGAAGGCGACGAGAGACGATATATTAGTACCATCAATAAAATCATAATAAAATAATAGCAATATAAGAAATACGAAATAGATAGAGAGTACAACAATAAACAATAGATAAAGCCTTGCATTAGTACATAACCACTAACATCTTAAACTAAATCCTAACTAGCTAGTCTTACTCTAGTGCGCCATAGAAATATTCACAACTACCTCCTAACCTACATCTTTAATGCTCGACCTCCACAATTCCCTATTAACGGACATGTCCTCAGTAATCCTAAGTCGCGCCAAGTCTTGCCTGATCACCTCTCCCCAATACTTCTTTGGCCACACGCCGCCCTCTACCTCTCGTCGTGCCCACCACAGCCAGTCGTTCACACCTCCTCACCGGTGCATCAGTGCTCTTCCTCTGAATGTTTCCGAACTATCTGAGTCTTGCTTCCCGCATCTTGACCTCCATGGGGGCCACACCCACCTTCTCCTGCATTCCTAATCTTATCCATATTAGTATGCCCGCTCATCCACCTCAACATCTTCATCTCTGCTACTTTTATCTTCTGGATGTGTGAGTTCTTAACCAGCCAACACTCCGTCCCGTACAACATGGCAGGCCTAACCACTACCCTATAAAACTTACCTTTTAGTAACGGTTGCACTTTCTTGTCACACATGACTCCCGACGCTAACCTCCACTTCATCCACCCCACCCCTATACGGTGTGTGACATCCTCGTCGATCTCCCCAATCCTCTAAATAACCGACCTAAGGTACTTGAAACTACCCCTCTTGGGAATGACTTGAGAGTCAAGCCTCATATCTACTCCCACTTCAGTCGGCTCGACGCTGAAATTGCACTCTAGGTATTCCGCCTTAGTCCTGCTCAACTTGAAACGTTTAGACTCAAGGGCCTGTGTCCAAACCTCCAGCCTCTTGTTGACGCCACCTCGTGTCAATATATCAAGATTAAGAATATAAATATATTTAATAGGCTAGAGAATTTATTATATTAAAGTCAGTAGAAAATACTTATCTTTACTTGGTCCATTCAATATATACAAAATGTATTAGCAGGAAATCGGAATAATATTATTCACATAATCAAGTTAAATTATAGTTAATCTTGCGCTACTATCGTTCCAATGACTTGTCCGATTCTATCGGATTGTGAACATAATCTCTATAAATTATAAACCAATAATTTAATCTTTCGTATATAAGTTAGATATACATTAAAAATTCATTTACTATATAAGTAAAATGACATAGACGAATACATGATTTATTTAATTTTTTATTAATATTACATAATTATCATTTTATTAAAAAAAATAAGAAGCCACTTTACCTTGCCCCTCAGGTATCATCAAACTGGAAAAACAAAAAAAATAAAGATTAAAAAATGAGAAATAGAGAAAACTAAAATTAGACCCAAAAAAAAAAAAAGAAGAAGAAAAGGACAACAACTTCACATGCAATATTTTTTACTCCCTCTATTCTAGTTAATGTAAATCTATTTCCTTTTTGGTCTATTCCAAAATGAATGAACCCTTTCTAAATTTGGTAACAATTTAGCTTAAACTTACAACTCTACCCTTAATGAGAAACTTTTATAACCACACAAATAATCTGAGCTCCATTTGGATTTGTTTAGGACCACAAATTCCAAAAGTTTCATTTATTTCTTAAACTCCGTGCAGTGGCGGAGGCAGGGGTGGAAGGGAGTTCATCGAACCCCCTTCGCCGAAAAATTACACTGTATATATAAAGCAAAATCTATTTTTTACCTCTATATATTACGTTTTGAACTCCCTTAACACAACCCAAAAAGTGTAGTTTAGTGGTCAAGGGGGTTCAAAATATTCATAAGATTATAGGTTCAACTCCCACTAGCTATAAAAAAATTTTTTTGAATCCCCTTCCCGGAGATTCTGCCTCCACCACTGACTCCGTGCCCAGTCAAACAAGTTTATGTAAATGGGAATGAAGAGAGTATTAAAGAAATAAAATATCGAAAATATTAATGTCTGGAATCTACGTGTCATTTGGGGGATAGTTGGTTCTGGAAAAATCGTTCGACTTTTAACATCGGCCCAGGACTATATATATATAGAGAGAGTAAATGCCAGGAATGGAATCAATCATTCAAACTCCACTCAATAATTGATTGACAAGTTTAACAAGCAATCCAATCCATCTCTGATTGTTGCTATCGTCTTTTACTCTCTCAAAGGAAGTTCGCATTCCCTTCTGTTGTGCGCTTCTTCCGAGTAGTAAATCACACTTCCATTTTTGCACATAAATGTGAGTTTTCTTGAAGTTCTACAAGCTCCTTTTTGGTTGTATTCGTAATTTTGTTTTTGAGCTAAGAACGTGGAATATTGAATTGTGTCAGTTAAGATTTAAATCTCGTGGATTCAACTTTTAAGTTTTAGCGTTGAATCTATTATATTTTTTTAAGGTTAATGAGTTCATATCTACTGTTTGGTAACAAATTTATTGGATATTTACACATAAATTTATGTTTCACGTAAAGTACTGGTTTCATATGAAACCGGAACCGGTACCTTAAGCGTGGATCCCCTGGTGTCAGTTGTTTCATCTAAAAAGAAAGTTTAAGTGATTTTTTTTAAAAAAATTTGGAATTGTCTGGAGTAATGTTTAAAAGTTAGATTACAAGTGTTTTTGCTTCTTCTTGTAATGTGTATTGGTATGCTTATACGTGCTTGATGAGAAAGCCGTCTGGTTAATTTTGGACGGAAAAACAGCGAAAATTTTGTTGTTGAGAGGAATTTTTTAGTCGGAAAATGGTTGTACGTTCAGCTTCTATGATGTTACCTCATGTGTATCAATCGTCAATTCATGCTTCATTTTTGGGGAAGAATTTGAGAGGTACTAGAGGTGATCTTTTATCATGCGTCCAATTGTTCATCTTCCTTAGAATTGCCACCTCCTATTTAGCTGAATTTTTTAGCTTTTTCCAGGGACTGTAGTGTGTTTTGACTAATATGTCCTTGGATTTGCTTTGGATTTATCAAGTTTTCTGGTTAATTTCGCAAATTGACAATTTAGGAGAGCGATTTGACGAATATACCCCTAAATCCCTTTCGCATTTCCTATCTTTTGCCTCCTTGAATAGATGCACCGGCGTATTTTTGCTGGCTCTTGGATGTTGGTGGAGTTCCTTTTGATTTGACAACTATGACCTTACCTTTTTTAAGAATTCACCTTTTCGTCTGAGCCTTTTGTCAATTGGATCATGCTAATCTAGTGATTTGTAATTCTTAGCTTCAATTCACCAAAATTACCAGCAAATTTTTAAGTGAAAACAAGAACCTGTGATTCTATACAGACAGAAACCACAATAGTAAACGTTGTCGGAAAAGCATAAACATTGGCAGTGAATTTTGCAAAACATCGCTTCGGCTCTGGTATTCTCGTAATTATGCTGTTTCATAATTATGAATTCAGCTTTTCTCTTTCCCTTTTTGTAAGAGCAAGAAAGTGATTGTAACCATTCACTTTTGTGCATGCACTATGGCATGGTAATTGAACAAGTCAAGCTTTTTGGTAAACACAATATTCTCTCTCAGGAGACAAAAAGAAAAGAGAAAATGTGTTTTAACTTCATGATAAAGCTAAAAGTTCCTAAGTGGTCGCTCGATGTTTGGTTGAAAACTCGCGTTAAAATTTTGATCAAGATAGCTCATTATTCCTCTCCTAGCAAACGGCTAGTATTGTCAGTCTTTCGATGTGAATATTCTTCTCTACTGACCGCTGTCAAAAGTATAAGGTCGTGAAGAGCTTATCTGCTTCTGATAGTGTTTTCATCAACAGCCTCCCTACCCTCCCCTTTCAGTTTGTGTTAAAAAATTTTCTTGGGAGAGGGGGGAAGTAGTGGGGGTACGACCCCTTAGGCATGGGCCTCACATATCTTTGGGACAATAATATTTGTAAATGACTTAACTGGACTAATGTGATTATTGTGACCAAATAAGCAAATTGTTAAATCCAGAAGAGAAAGTCATACTTCAACCATTATGTCTGTCTCAAATGCATGAGCTGATAATTATGTATTGTATTTCGTTATCAATCTTTAACTATTTGTCATAGTTGTTGAAGTGTGAGACTGTAAGATATTAACCTAGTAGTGTTCTATGGGTATTTGGCCGTAACCATAATGAGATGCCTTCATGCAAAGATTCTTTAGTTCATTTCCGCGCAAATATTGAAGTGACCATAAATAGTTAAGAGATTGTGAATATTACTTTTGAGCTAACAAAATGCTTTTGTCGCTGTTTTCTCTGCAGTTTCTTGTCAAACAGCACCTACTCGCACGAAGATGACAGTCACACCTAAGATCTCCATCAATGATGGCAACCTTGTTGTCCATGGAAAGACCATACTGAGGGGAGTGCCTGACAACATTATCTTGACTCCTGGATCGGGTGTTGGGCTTGTTACTGGTGCATTTATTGGAGCCACAGCTTCACAGAGAAAATGCTTGCATGTGTTCCCTGTTGGGGTTTTAGAGTAAGAAATTTAATTGTTCTCCTACTTTATCTGTAATTACCCATTGTGGACTTTTTGATATTTTGTTTACATTTCAAGTTTCTGCTTGCTCATTTAATGGCTTCTTTCTGGAAAGGGAAGACTTAGAATTTTTTTAGAATGAGACAATATTTCTTTGTTGTCCGTAGGACCACTGCTAACTAATTTATTAGAGAGTATAAGTATGCACAAATTACTTGGTCAGGTTCAGTTCATCATCTTTTGTTTGAGCAAGATAATTTGGTGAAAAGAACATAAGTTATATTTAAAGCCTTATCTCAATATTGCTATAACCATGGTAAACTAATTTTAAAAAATTTAACATAATTTGGATGTATGGATTTTGACTCGGTGGATAATTGGTTAATTGGCTGAAGCTATTGTGCTACTAGTTCTACTGCTTTATTAGGAGTCCAAATTGATTATTGGTAAGTGTCCATATGGTGATGAAGTCCATCGTTAATGGTGAAGTTTTTTCTTCGCATTTTTAAATTTCTTACTTCATGTTTCGTGGATGAAAGTTACTTTGATCAATTCCATGCAGAAGAACTACATGTTTCTCATATTTCAGAAGATCATAGAGAATTGGGTTGCAGAAGAGTGAAGACACAAATATGAACATCTTGAAGATGCTACTCATTTTACAAAAATCATAGTTCTTTGCTGTCTATTGCTACAGGGATACACGGTTCATGTGTTTATTCCGTTTCAAGCTGTGGTGGATGACTCAGAGAATGGGGACATGTGGAAATGATATTCCTTTCGAGACCCAATTCATGCTTGTGGAGAGCAAAGACACCACCGAGCGTGAGCGTGAAGATGCCCCAACTATCTACACTGTCTTCCTACCTCTACTTGAGGGACAGTTTCGTGCCGTTCTTCAAGGCAACGAGAAGAATGAAATGGAGATTTGCCTTGAGAGTGGTGAGTTTTCTTCTAGCCATTGGAAAATCCTTCAGTACCACAATGTCATTTCTCGTTTTAAACAATGTTTCATCACGCATAATGAACAGTGTTGTGCAAAAAAATCCTTCAGGATAAGCTTGCAAGTCCTATCCCCCATTTCCACAAAATGAGGTTATCATAACTTTTAGGGCTGAACCTATGCTATAAATGTCAGTGCTGAGTTACTGGTAATTGGAAGATCATCAAAGTAATAGTATATGAGAAACAACCAATATGACCTTTGTCTTTCGGATTGATTTATTTTTGCAGGAGATAATGCTGTTGAAACCAACCAAGGTCTTTATCTTGTCTACATGAATGCTGGGACCAATCCCTTTGAAGTCATTAACCAGGCTGTGAAGTAAGCTCTAAGTTCCTGAGTTCTTTCTGATTTAAATCACCAAATTCTGTAGTTTATCTGCAGTGTGGAGTAATTGTTGAATAATGTAATTGATAATCAACTAGCAAGAATGTAACGGCAATTCACTTGTAAATCCATTTCTAGATTGTATAATAATTTGTTTTGCTCTTCTCTCTTTTTCAACAGAGCTGTTGAGCAACACTTGAAAACTTTTCATCACAGAGAGAAGAAGAAGGTAAAGAGTTGCATTCTTAGTTTTTTTACTGTGAAATCTTGGTTGGACCATTATCTGAAGGGGACCTGTTAATATCTTCTTTTGGTCTCATGCAGTTGCCATCAATTATTGATTGGTTCGGGTGGTGCACCTGGGATGCCTTTTATACTGATGTCACGGCAGAGGGGGTTGAGGATGGCCTTAGAAGGTAAAACTTGTTTAACTTTTTATATGACTGTTTCTTAGTTTTTGTTTGTAAATGTCTTTTGGATAACTAATCTATGTAATGCTTTTTACTTCAGCTTATCTGAGGGTGGTGTTCGTCCACGTTTCTTGATCATTGACGATGGCTGGCAACAGATTGGCAATGAAGCCCCCAAGGACACTAATTGTGTAGTTCAAGAAGGAGCACAGTAAGATTTCATGCTATGTATAATCAAAAGTATTTTACTGTTATTTGCACCATCTAGTAAATAAAATTTCATTTATGATATCATCCTGGTGCTACAACTATTAGAAAGACATAAACTTCTCTTACATATCTATCTAAAATTTCATTGTTGTTGTTGTTGTTGTTACATATATATCTATGATTTGTTTTGTAGGTTTGCCAACAGACTAACAGGAATTAAAGAAAACAAGAAGTTCCAAACAAAAGGCCTGAAGCATGTGGTTGAGGAAGCCAAGAAACAGCACAATGTCAAGTAAGTTTGCAACTTTTAAGCCTTTTATTTTATAGAATGTCCAAGAATTGCGCCCACATGCACTCACCTTTTTGCTTTGTAATTGAATTACTTAATGTTCTGTTGAATCTAAAGCACATTTCAGCACTCAAATCTTTTCCTCCTTTACCTTATAGGATCTGTCTCATAGTGCTACTTGTGATTTTAATAATGTGTTTACTATGCAGGTATGTGTATGTATGGCATGCCCTAGCTGGTTACTGGGGTGGAGTACAACCTGCAGGTCCTGGGCTCGAGCACTATGAAACTGCTTTGGCATACCCCGTTCAG
Source organism: Nicotiana glauca (assembly GCA_026770625.1). NCBI lineage: Eukaryota > Viridiplantae > Streptophyta > Magnoliopsida > Solanales > Solanaceae > Nicotiana > Nicotiana glauca. The sequence continues at coordinate 34,201 of MU714001.1, read as the reverse complement.
TCCCCTGGAGTGATGGGAAACCAACCTGACATTGTTATGGACAGTCTTGCCGTTCATGGCTTGGGTTTGGTGCACCCAAAAAAGGTCTTCAACTTCTATAATGAACTACATGCCTATCTGGCGTCCTGTGGGGTTGATGGAGTCAAGGTCGATGTCCAGAACATTATTGAAACACTTGGTGCTGGTCACGGTGGCAGAGTTTCCTTAACAAGAAGCTATGTCCAGGCCCTAGAAGCATCCATTGCTCGAAACTTTCCTGATAATGGATGCATTGCCTGCATGAATCATAACACTGATGGGCTCTACAGTTCCAAGCAAACTGCTCTAGTTAGAGCTTCTGATGATTATTATCCTCGTGACCCAGCTTCTCACACCATCCATATATCCTCTGTTTGCTACAACTCGCTGTTCTTGGGAGAATTCATGCAACCAGATTGGGACATGTTCCATGTTAGTATCTCGTATTTACTCTACCTTCATTTATATATCGTTTATGTTTGACGATTTCAGATGATGATCAATTAAAGTTTATAATGAATGCATTAGATGTAAAATTAGGTAAATTAGTAACTGAGATGTTTGTTGCAGAGTCTTCACCCTACCGCTGAATATCATGCTGCAGCTCGAGCAGTTGGAGGATCACCAATTTATGTGAGGTAATAAGTTGTCGTCCTGTATCCTGTTTTTCCTTATTGCATAATTTAACTTGAATGTTGGAACTGTTGTCTAACCTGGTGTCTTTTTCTATTATTCAGTGACAAACCCGGAAATCACAACTTTGAGCTTCTGAAAAAGCTTGTCCTTCCTGATGGATCAGTGCTTCGCGCTCAATTGCCTGGTCGACCAACTCGTGATTGCCTATTTGTTGATCCAGCTAGAGACGGGACAAGGTCGATTCTATTTTGCAACTGATGTATCTATATAATCACTAGGCTATAATGTGATCATTCTTGTAAATGAGCACTGAAACTTAACCTTTGTTGTTTTATGTTGGACAGCTTGCTTAAAATATGGAATGTGAACAAATGCACTGGTGTAGTGGGTGTATTTAACTGCCAAGGTGCTGGCTGGTGCAAGGTCATAAAGAAGACACGTATCCATGATGCATCTCCTGGAACACTTACAAGTTCTGTCCAAGCCACTGATGTCGACACCATTGCTCAGCTCGCTGGCCCTGGTTGGAATGGGGATTCTGTAGTCTATTCTTTTAGATCAGGTAAAGTAATTCCTTATAGTAGTTTTTCCCTTAACCCCCCAAAAAAAGGTGCTCTGATCTTGCAGAAGTATGACCGTGATGTTGGATTACGATTTAACTGTCTCATAATTTAAACTATAGGGGAAGTAGTTCGCCTACCGAAAGGTGCTTCGCTGCCTGTGACACTTAAAGTTCTTGAATATGAAGTATTCCACTTTTCTCCAGTCAAGGTAACTAATTAACATGCTGACCTTTTGTTCTTAACTTAGCTTCTTGAACATATTTTATTAAACTATGAACAAAGAGAAGACCTTGCTAACTAAACATTTTTTGTGTGTGTAGGAAATTGTAACAAATATCTTTTTTGGTCCAATTGGGCTGCTAGATATGATCAACAGTGGTGGTGCCATTGACCAGTACGAAGTGCATCTAGCTTCTGAGAAGAAACCCGAGCACCTTGATGGCGAAAGCCAATCTCCGACTGCGACAGTATTACTGAAGGTCAGGGGATGTGGCCGCTATGGCGTTTACATTTCACAGCGACCCCTGAAATGCTCGGTGGATGGTGCAAACACCGGCTTTGACTACAACAGTGAATCAGGATTGCTGACTCTGAATATCCCAGTTCCACTAGAAGAGATGTATAGATGGAATGTAGAAATCCAAGTGTGAATAGCAGTTTCTTTGATCTGAGAAATATTTGTCGACTGAATCTATGCGTATATCAAGGAGAAGTGCTGAAAGCTTTTGTATTGCGGGGGAAGACTGATATGAGGATTTAGATCAAGTGTCTCTGTAATAAAGCTGTAACAGAGCTGTCTGTATTATGCTGAATATGAATCCAACGTTTTTGCTGTGTGTATATAGTCTTTGACCTATCATTTCCTAATGAAATAAATCTTTTGCCATTGTCCATCTTGTGTGTTTTTGTGTGTGTTTTCAACTGAATAATGTTTACCAAAAATCTGTGCAAGAGAACCTAACTTCGACTTACCTGAAAAAATATATACTGTATAGCCTTTTATAGCAGGTAAAACTGTGTTGATCGCGTAAAAAATTTATTACACTATCATTAGATATACATTAAATTCAATTAATACATGCATGCGCCTACCAAACTATACTAGCCTAAATCGCGCTTGCTACAGTACACGCTCCCCTCCTTTTGTATTTTCATAAACGAACTAAGAACATCATTACTTCTGAATAGACAAATAACAGCATCATATTATTACAGCAGAACATTAACTAGCACAGTTTGAACTTAATCAAGAATGAACATATCAATAGCTAAGAATCATTACAATGGGAGTTAAAAATAAATGAAAACGGAATTCAGTGACAAAGAATAATGTTAGAAACTTCAGTTGTATCAACCTAGAACTCTTAACTCCACAAAGAAGTAGGACCAACATAAAAATCTTCAGAGAAAAGAGGGTATAATTCAAATTCATCCTCCAAATATTGTGGAATGTCAGGAACCAATGGGGGATTAAGTTTAAGTATTTCTGCTGCATAGGCATCCAATTCTTTATGGTAAGAAGCAATATCATTATTGGGACGAACAGAGACACTTTCTTGATCCTTCTGCACAAAAAAACTATCAAAAAAGGCCAAATCTTCTTCAGTTAAGGGCTCAAACGGTTCATTGAATGATGGCAATGCAGTATATGTAGAGGTAGAACATTCTGCTTCTTCAGTAGAGATAAGAGGCAATTGGATCAATGGAGCAGCATTTGATTCTTCTGCGAGTAAACTATCTACGTTTATGCAATTGTTCTCATTCCAAAAATTGGTCAACGCAGATTCTTGATTTTCTTGAAACTGATCAACAGGTGAAGGAGCCCGAGAAATTATAGAAGCCTTTTCTTGATCATGTGACAAACAACAAGTATTAAAATGACCTAGCACTAGCGGCTCCTCAGACATGACATTGGCAACTAAATTCTCCCCACTAATGGCCAAAGGGACTACATTCTGAGAAGTTGCACACAAATTAACAGTCTTCGTAATGCGACATAGAACATAGTCCTCGATACGAATTTGACCGCGTTGTCTTAAAACTTTCACTATGGTGTCGCTAAGACTATATTCTTTCATACTCCAAACAATTCTTGAATCCGAACAATGATCATTGACATCGTCAAGACGAAAACTTTTCTTGAAACCAATGACAGAACCTTTCTTATCGAAAACAGGTTTACTCTTGTCGAGTACTTTCCATGAGCCGCCACCTCCTACAATAGATCTTTTGTAGTTCTTTCCGCGGGCTGATGTTTTCTTTAACTGAGTAAAGACATAATCAGTGCTCTTCTCCTCCAAGTGTTGGAATAATTCAGATGGCTTCTTGTTACCGTACAATTCAACAAGTGGAATATTATGGCATCTCGTAGGAATGCCACAAACAAACTTCAAAAGATGGCTCATAACATGTTCATCATCAAAAGATGGCTCCATCTTCATTTGTTTAAACGAAAATAACAGAAGAAGAAGTAATGCGAAAAGAACGAAGAAGAGATACTAAAAGAGAGCGTAAGAGGACTGCTGAAAGAGAGCAAGAGAATACGTTGTTATATATAGAGAGAACGCGTGGAAATAATTAGGAAACAAAGAAATCAAGAAAAATTAAAAGTATTATTTGCTACTTCTATAAGGAAACAAATTAGCAAACTCATGACCGAAGGTATTTCGGAAATATAAATCCCACCCCCACAAGAATTACTTTAGTTTTAAATTTTGTTCGTGCAACATTGGGATTATATTATATACAACATTTACTCGATCGGTATTCGAAATAAAATATGGTACACTAAATATGGGAAAAGGGAAACTCTCAATCCGTGAAAAAATTACGAAAAGAATAGGAATAAAAGATTATATTGAATTTGACAGTAGATATAGTGGTATATTTACTTTGCGTCATCAATTTTTAGAAATTTAAGTTACATACACTGTCAGAGCAAATTATTTTTACACTATTTGTGAATTGTAACCCGTGATCGTGTGACGACCCAAAGGGTCATCACTTGTTTCCTCATTCGTTCCGCGCTTCCGAGGCCTTGAAAATCTCACTTTTACTTGCCTCGACTTGCGTGCGTAATCCGAGCGTATAGCCGGAAGACTTAAATATGAATTCTGTGTGAAAAATGATGAATTTTGATATTAATATAATTAAAGTTGACTTTGGTCAACATTGTGGGTAAACGGACCCGGACTCGAGATTGGACGGTCCTGGAAGGTCCGTAGAAAAATATGGGACTTGGGCATGTGTCCGGAGTCGAATTCCGAGGTCTAGAACCCGAGTAAAAGAATTTTTCTGTGAAATTATTTTTCTGAAATTATTAAGGAAAATGGAAATGAAAATTGATTAAAAGACTATGGTATCTGGCTCATATTTTGGTTTCGACGCCCGAAACAAGTCTTAAATATGTGTTAAGCGCTTTCTGTAAAGTTTGGTCGAAATCGGACGTCATTTGACGTGTTTCGGACCTAAATATCAAAAATTTGAAGTTTATGAAGTTAGAATGAAAAATGAGGAATTTGAGGTTTGATTCATTGATTTTAATGTTATTTTGGCGATTTGATCGCATAGATAAGTTCGTAGGATGTTGTTGAGTTAGTGTGTGTGATTGGTTGGGAGCCCCGAGGGCTTGGGAATGATTCGGAGGTGGTTCGGGGTGTTTTGAACTTAGTGAATGCAGAAACTCAGTTCTGGTGTTCTGGTATTTAGTTCTATGCGATCGCATAGGTTGCTTCGCGATCTCATAGTGTAGCCTTCCATGTGCCCACATTTGTTCTATGCGATCACATACACTCTTCCGCGATCTCATAGGTTTGCCAGCTCCTTCAGCGCGAACACAATTGATACTCCGTGTTCGCACTTTGTTAAAGTCCAAACCTGGACTGCCTATACTTTTCCTCTATGCATTCGCATAATGACTTATGCGATCGCAATGCTTTACTCCCCGTTACCCTATGCGATTGCAATGCCTTCTCCGCGATCGCATAGGACATTTTTGCCCAGTTAATTTTAAAATGTCAAAACAGAATAGTTACGGGATTATTCCCATTTTTCATGAAACTTGTCTTCTCCAAGCTCTAGGGGCGATTTTTGAAGCTCTTCTTCACCAAATTCTTTGGGTAAGTAATTTTCCACCTAATTCCTTCACTCTTCTTCATTGATTACTGAAATCCTAGACCTAAATCATGAAATCAAAGTAGAAATTAGGGGTTTTGGGTAGAGTTAGGGTTTTGAGAATTTTGGGTGATTCAACCTCAATTTGGGGTCGAATCTTAAAACAAATTGCATATTTGAACTCGTGGGGTTATGGGTGATTGAATTTTGGTCCGAGCCTCGTGTTTGGACCATGTGGGCCCGGTGTCGAAATTTGGTAATTTTAGAAGAATGCTAGGAAATTCATATCTAGGCTATGGGATGTTGCCATTGAGTTTTTATTAATACTATTGAATTAATTATGCCCAGATATCATTGTTTCGGAGTTGGATTGAAGAGGAAAGGCGGTAATTGAGGATTGATTGCTATTCTTTGGACCGAGGTAAGTGTTTAATCTAACTTAGTCTTGAGGGAATAGGATTAGAGTGTTATTATTTGCTAATTGCTAAATGATCGAGTACGGTGTATAGGCATGGTGACGAGTATCTATACACCGGTGTCTAGCATGACCTTGGGTCCTTGTTTGTACTTATTCTGATATTTATTTGGGACTCTTCCATGCTAATTGATGAATTCTACATAATGTGAAGAGTATGAGGATTAGTTATTAATTGTGAATTCTTTGGAGCGTTGGCTCGAACGATAAAAATACTATTGAGTAAGAAATGAAAGAAATGGAAAGAGATATGATTAATCCCTTGCAGGGATGATTTGAGTATATATGGATTATCTCCCTTGCCGGGATGTGAAAGTTGTTATTGTTGCTCCCTTGCCGGGATTTAGGTGTTTAATTGTATTTTGTTGTTGCCGGGACATTTCTTATTATTTGCTTATTCCCTCGCCCGTTTGGTTGTGATTGTTGTTTGGGTGAGGAAGAGTGATAATGCACGAAGGGTCATTCCGTGCCATGTTTTGATTATATTTGCACGAAGGGTCATTCCCTGCCATGTGTTGATTATAGTTGCACGAAGGGTCATTCCGTGCCATGTTTTGATTATTTATGCACGAAGGGACATTCCGTGCTCTGATTTGACTATAATTGCACGAAGGATCATTCCGTGCCATGAAATGAGAGTTATGTGAGAGAAAACACGAAGGGTGATGCCGTGCATTTTATTTGATTGCTTTTGGTGAGATTGAGAGTAAAAGTACGAAGGTTGATGCCGTGCAACTGTTGATTTTCCTGCTTTTGTTAAATATTGTTATTGTCCTTTTACTTTCTTAAGTTGTTGACTTTTTATCCGGATTGTACTCCCCCATAGCATGTTTCCCTCCCTTTAACTCGGGTGTTTCACTCTCGGATTTTTTCGAATTTTCGGATTATTCGGGTTTTTTTGGGTTTTTTTTCCAGTAAAATCTTCGTAGAACAAAACATATAAATTGTGCTCAAAATATTTCTTTAATCCTAGTAAGATACTACTATATAAAGTATTTTTCAAGAAATTTATATAAAATATGAGATGTGTCATGGCATTATCCTAAAAACATTCAACAATAAAGATAATAAAATTATGTAATATAAATATTGCTAATTAAAAAACCATAATAAAAATAAACATAATCTAAAAGTACTAAGTCATGATAAAATAAGTAGACTAATAAGGGAGTATTAATTACATGACTAAACGCTAAAAAAAAAAATAGATTATGCATTTTTATCTAAATTATTGCAAAACAAAATATAGATATTCAATACATTCCGTTCATAAAATTGAATTGAATGTCTTTTGTTAGCATTAATATTGATTTAATTTTGATTTAGGCTTTTGTTAACATTATTTAGTTTACTAATGTTAATGGCTATAAAACTTATTGGAACATTTAAAAGTTCTAAGTCCAACCTTGAAATAATACCTTAAAAGATAAAATTATGAAATTTTTTAAGAAATATTTATAAATTACTTCATAATAAGTATATTTATATATTAAATATATCTAAAATTTCTATATATGTAATGTCGGGTTGGATTGGTTTCGGTTTGACTTTCTTTAGTTAAAATCAAACCAAACCAATTATAGTCAGGTGTTTTCCCCAACACCAAACCAAATCAAACCAACCATAGTCGGATTTTTTTTTTCGATTTGACTTGGATTATAGGGTTGGTGCAGCTTGTCGGTTTCCTTTGTACATCTTTAATAAATTTTATCTCAATTTCATAATTTTTACTCTTAAGTTTTTTTTTTTTTTTTTTTTGCATTCTTTAATTTATTATTTTTGAATTCCTTTCGGATTTAGAATTCTTTTTGGTACCGCTCAAGTTTAGGTACCGTTGATGACTCTATTCTGGCTATTTATAATTTGCAATGAATATTTGTGATTTGTTATCTAGTTTTAGATTTTTGAATAATAATTTTATTTTTATTCTTTAAACTATTAGAAGCTGGAATACTATTTTTATAACTCTAAGTATGTTAGTTATATGTGTAACGCATCTTTACGTCTTTCATTTTGTCAGGTAGAAAAAATTCTTTTGTATGTTCATGCATATGTTAGCATGTTTATAACAGATAAATACATTTTTCTTCTAATTTTAATATATTTTCTATTCATATATTTATTTTATTAATTTATCAACTATTAAAAATAAAATATTTATGGGGCTTACACCTTGCATCTCAAGGCTTTCGTCTCACCCGTGCTAGATAAGACAAAAAACGACCTACATCTCGCACATGCCTTTTAAAATACTTGTGATTGCAGGTCAATTACTATCTTACCGGATTTCTAATTAATGTTTATTAAGAAATTTACATATAATTACTTAATAAGTGATGTGATTGAGTAAATATTTTTCACAGTCAATAAATAGGAGTTAAATTCAATTTTAGTCATGTGTATTGCCACTACTAAACACTCCACACTTAACATTCCATTAATATGATACTATTTGGATTACATAACACTTCGATATATTTAACATTATTCTATTTTATACAACTTTCTTATCATTCTAGAACTTTGATTCATTAGATTGTATTTAATTTATTAAATCATATATATGACGTTTTTCTATCAATTTCATTTTCTAACCATTATTTCAATATTTATCTTACACTATGACTAACATAATATATAAGTCAAATTAACATCTTAATCAAGAGCGGGTAGATTATCTTCCCTGTAAAAACATATTAGGAAATTCTCCTCCTTAAATTTTCTAATTACAAAGTTTTAACTCCATAAATCAAACATACATACTTATTTATATTTTCCCACAAAATATTTAAGAATGATACACTCTTCTTCATTTAATCTCATAGCTCTGCCTTCGGGCACATCCGATAAAAAAAGAGAAGTTATGAGATAGACTGTTATATTATCTCAAAATATAGTCAGAGCTTTTGTGTTTAATTTTTTTCTTTTTTTTGGGTGGAGGTTGGGGGGGAGGGGGG